>MU846663.1:0-12237 GCA_030867225.1 Colletotrichum caudatum | reverse complement strand
CACTAGAGTTGAATTGTCTTTAGGACAGGATAAGCTTGCCACAATATCACCATCAACAAACAAAAAGGCACTGCCAGCAAAATATGTGATTTTAGTAATGATTCTCTAAGACAATTAACACGTACGAATTCATTAGGTTCAAAGCAGATGCTTGATTCCTTGTTGTTAATACTGTTTGTTACCTGTTAAGTAAGAGCTGCAGGAAGAGCTGATTCGCACATTAATGAGTCAAAGGAGAGGCTAGAGCGCCAAAAGGACTGCAATGGTGGCCAGACCAAAGGACGCGAAATGTTTCTAAGTTCCTGTGCCAAAAAATTCTCAGTGAATTCTGGTCTAGTTTAGAATTTATTCAACAGGCTTTCTGATTGGCGGGAGAGCCATGAGATCTGAAGATGATATTTGTTATACAACAGTCCCAGAAACTCTCCGTTTAAAGTTATGCTTGTGGGAGAGAAGAAGCTGTAAAATAGCCCGTTCGAGTGAAAAGTCGCCGAGTAGGTTTTACAATCACAAACGTGGGGCATCGCATCTAGAGTCGGTTTTGTGGATGGATCCCTTAAAAGTCTGATGACGACATGGTGCTAGCTTCACACATTGACGGTCATTGATCATGTATTGAAGACAACACAGGGTTTTTGCCTTACGCGATCCCAGCGGTGACTCAAGTTGTTGTAGATCAAACGATCAAGCACTGCGATTGACTGATGGCTAGACCCCAGTTTACTGACTGACAGTTTCGGGCCTAACTGGTCGTGCTACGGTATCCAAGCCTGATAGCCGGCAACGTAAGGGTAGTGTGGTGGCGTAAATCATGGATTCATGGTTGTCTACTGAAGCTCGTCTATTAGTTACTATTTGTGGATACCTTTGCTAATGGCTTTCATGTGCGTCAATGACAGCAAACTCGGGGATTAGAGGTTAAATACCCTCTGGTATCGCATATATCGCCAGTAGATCTCGTTCTTACCCTTCTAACATGTCATCCTACCCTCCACGCTATTACTACTTCCTCTCAACACTAGCCCAACTCTGCGTGATTTCATCATCATGTTGACTTTCAACCAGCTTCTCGAAAACTCGCACGGGCCCTGCATTCTACTGTTTGGGCCCCTCGCCCTTGACTTTGACCGTACTGGCTTAGAGAGGCTCTCCAAAGTGGTTGTAGGGAACACGCAGTACGACTGGGTGCTTGAGACTCTGGCGAGCCTGCCTGAGTATTGGGAGACTGTTACTGCTTCAGTTCCAAGTCTAAAAGACTCGGACCCGGAACGGAAAAAGCAGCTACGCGATTTACGAGAAGTCTTACAAGGTTCCCAGAGATGGCCAGATACGGGCTATCCCTTACCGAACACTCTTCTCGTACCCCTTGTCGTCGCATATCAGATTACACAATACGCGGCATTTATCAATCAAAAGAACGAAAGGACAGGATGCAATGTCGCCAACACAGAGACGCTCGGCTTGTGCACGGGACTTCTAAGCGCCTTTGCCGTCTCCAGTGCTGGTGACAATAAGGAACTTTTAATACAGTACGGCGCTGCCGCTATGCGTCTTGGTCTACTTGTCGGCATGGTGGTCGATGCTCAGAACTCATCGGAGCCGACCAAATCCCTCAGCGTGGCATGGAACTCGGCCGAGGGTAGTGAAGAGGCGAGGCGGATTCTAGCGTTGGATGAATTTAAAGGGGTAAGTTCAATGTAACATTGCCGGCTGCTAATCCCACTCACCCATCGGATCGATGGAATGAGCTTGGAGATCTCGTCTTTTCATCGGCTGATGAGCTAACCAATTCTGTCAGACCTACATCTCGGTTCACTTCGACGAGACACGAGCCACTGTAACATCCGCAGCGACGAATATTCGGGCACTGCAGCAGCGGCTGCGTGAGTCGTCACTCATTGCATCTGAAATCGGCCTTGTTGGACCGTTCCACGCCAATCGCAACCTTGAATATATGGACGCTCTATTGGCATTTACCGATAAGAACCCGGAATTTCACTTCGCCGATGCAAGAGACCTTGTCTTTCCCACCCGGTCAAATAGTGACGGGTCTATCTTGACTGACAACAGCTTCCATAAGCAAGCACTGGAGTCTATTCTTGTTCACCCACCACAGTGGTGGAAATCATTTAGTGTCGTTCAGGCCGCCAGTCTACAGAACAACGCCAGCAACAACAATCCTATTATCGTTGAGTTTGGATCGGAGCGTTGTGTCCCTCCCTCTCTCATGCGTTCGCTTCGTCCGCATGTCATCCACCTGGCCGATCACGATTCTATGGTGTTCGAGGCAGCTCCTCGGCGGGTTTCAGATTCAGATATTGCCGTTGTTGGCATGGCGTGCAAGGTGGCTGGCGCCGATGGTCTCGAGGAATTCTGGGACCTTCTCTGTACCGGGAAACCACAGCATGAGGAGCTCACGGGTCAACGCTTCAGCTTCCAGACGCCGTTCCGCCCAGCCGACCCCAAGCGCAAATGGTTTGCGAATCTAATCTCCGGGGCGGATCATTTTGACCACAAGTTTTTCAAGAGAAGCCCCCGCGAGAGCGCAACGATGGACCCCCAGCAGCGCTGGATGTTACAGGTTGCCTACCAGGCTGTAGAGCAGTCTGGTTACTTCAACGCCTCCAACCCCGAGAGGTCAGTCGGCTGCTACATTGGGTTGCGAGGGAACGATTACTATGACAACGTTGCGTGTCATCCACCCAACGCCTTCGCAGCGACAGGAAATCTCCAGGCATTCGTCGCCGGTAAGATTAGCCATCAATTCGACTGGATAGGACCGGCCATGACGATTGATACGGCCTGTTCTTCTTCCCTTGTTGCGGTCCACCAGGCGTGCCGGGCCATTCTGAGTGGAGACTGCAACGCCGCCCTTGCCGGAGGGGCTCACGTCATGACGAGCCCTGTGTGGTTTCAGAACCTGGCTGGAGCCTCATTCCTGAGCCCTACCGGCCAATGTAAGCCGTTCGATGCTGCGGCTGATGGCTATTGTAGAGGTGACGGCGTGGGCGCACTCTTTTTGAAGAGACATTCTCAGGCTATCGCGGACGGTGACCAGATATTGGGTGTCATTCCTGCGACCGCGGTACAACAGAATCTAAACTGCACGCCCATATTCGTCCCCAACGCGCCGTCGCTTGCTGATCTATTCAGCACCGTCACCTCAAGGGCCGGCATTGCTCCCTCCCAGATATCTGTCGTCGAGGCTCACGGCACTGGAACAGCTGTAGGGGACCCGGCAGAATACAGTGGCATCCGAAAAGTTTTGGCTGGACCTAATCGCAGCGGCCCTCTGGTTCTTGGCTCAGTCAAAGGCTTGGTAGGGCATACCGAATGTGCTTCGGGTATCGTGTCGGCGGTCAAGATTCTGCTTATGATCCAAAAGGGCATGATCCCTCCGCAAGCGAGCTTCAAGACCATCAACCCTGCCATCGGAGCCTCGCCACAAGATAACATGCGCATCACAACAAACTTGGAGCCTTGGCAAGAGGGATTTCGGGCAGCTTTAATCAACAACTACGGTGCTTCAGGCTCCAACGCCTCCATGATCGTCACTCAGCCGACCGGAAAGAGAGCAGCGGACCCGCCTGCTTCTGCTGGCAGATGTCCCTTCTGGCTCAGTGCTGCCGATGACGACGCCCTCGCTCGGTATGCCAAGGTTTTGAACGATTTCTTGAACGGTAAAGACAATAAGACTGCAACCTTGCCAAACATATCCTTCAATGTCGCTCGTCAAAGCAACCGTCAACTCCAAAGAGCATTGGTTTTCGCCGCCAAATCAGTGGACGATCTGAAGCAAATCTTGACAGCAGTCGCGTCACGAAACGGTTCCGCAGTCTTGCCGATGGATCGGCCAGTTCCCAAGCCGGTTGTGCTCTGTTTTGGAGGGCAGGTCTCATCCTATATCGGCCTGGACAAGAACGTATATGACCGTGCAGCAGTGCTCCGGAAGCATCTCAACGAGGTTGATGTCACAGCCAGATCCATCGGTGCTGGCTCCATCTTTCCAGCAATATTCGAACGAAAAACCATAGAGGATACAGTAACGTTGCAGACGGCCCTGTTTGCCTTTCAGTATGCCTGTGCAAAGAGCTGGATCGACTCCGGTGTCAAGCCCGTGGCAGTCGTGGGTCACAGCTTCGGAGAACTCACTGCGCTTTGCGTTTCAGGAGCGCTTTCTCTCGATGACACGGTCAAGATGGTTGTTGGTCGTGCAACACTTATCAGAGATGCTTGGGGGCCTGAGAAGGGTGCCATGATGGCAATAGAAGCCGATTTGAGCGAAGTTCAATCGGTCCTTGACCAATCGTCTCAGGCGCGCCCTGATGCGGGGCCAGCTACTATTGCTTGCTATAACGGACCAAGAAGCTTCACGCTCGCCGGGTCTGCCTCCGCAATTGATGCCGTCGCAGATACGGTCTCGAAGCGCGGTTCGTCATCGTGCCGTGTCAAGAGACTCAACGTGACCAACGCATTCCACAGTGCGTTGGTCGATCCTCTCATGGAACGGCTAGAGGAATCAGCTCAAGGATTGAAATTCCGCGACCCTGTGTTGCCTCTTGAGAGAACCTCGACTCTTACACCCACGGCGAGGATGCAACCGAGCTTTGTTGCCGAGCATATGCGCTCGCCAGTCTATTTCTGTCAAGCCATCGAGCGTATCCAAAAACAACACCCTTCAAGCATTTTCCTAGAGGCAGGGTCCAACTCTACAATCACAGCTATGGCTGGCCGCGCGCTTGGGAACCCAGCAGGATCCCATTTCCAAGGAATCAATATCACTTGCTGCGATGACGGCTTGGATAAGCTTACCGATGCAACGGTGAATCTATGGAAGGCGGGTCTCGCTGCCCACCACTGGGTGCATCATGCCATGAATACTCCGGAACACACACCACTTCTGCTTCCTCCATACCAATTCGAACAGTCATCACATTGGCTGGAACTCAAAGCGAGTGCGCCTACTGTCGAAGTAGTCCCCCAGTCTGCGCCGGTACAGGCCCCTCAGCGTCTGATAACTTTCGCTGGCAACAAGAAAGAAGGCAGCGATCATCATGTTCGGTTCCAAATCCACACTACAACGGAAGAGTACGAAAAGACGCTCGCTGGTCATTTGATTGCCCAGGCAGCTCCTATCTGTCCGGCTACAATCCAGACAGGCTTTGTGCTTGAGGCCTTGTCTGAGCTGAGGCCCGAGTTGTCGAGTCTAGTGCCGCAGACGCACGATGTGAAGTTCCAATCGCCTATTTGCCGCGACCCGTCAAGATCCCTATGGATTGATGCTATCGAGACAAAAGCCATGACCTGGGATTGGACAATCTATAGTACGGGGTCGAACGAATACGATAAGGCGGTACATACCTCCGGCCAATTGGAATACCGCTCTAGTCACGATCATGCCCTCATGGCGGAACTTTCACGCTACAACCGCCTCTTCAGTCATCAGCGGTGCATCGATGTGCTGAACAGCACCAATGTCGACGACGTCCTAGGAACACGCACGATCTACATGCTATTCTCGGAAATAGTTGAGTACGGCGATGAGTACAGAGGGGTCACGAAGCTCGTAGGAAAGGGCAGCGAGTCAGCGGCGCAAGTCGTGCGAAAGAATACGGAAAACAAGTCCTGGTACGATGCTCACCTCGCCGACACTTTCTGCCAGCTCGGCGGTATTTGGGCCAACTGCATGGCTGCCGATCGTATACCGGGTGAAGTCTTCATCGCAAACGGTATTGAGCAATGGATCCGCTCGCCAAGACTTCTGCGGAAACCCCTGCCACACGCTTTCCATGTCTTCGCCGCCAATGCCCGCACATCTGACAAGGCTACACTCACTGACGTTTTTGTTTTCGATGCTGCGGATGGATCTCTGTGCGAGGTTATTCTTGGTATCGGATACAGCAAGTGTCAGAAGACATCGTTGCAGAGGCTCCTGTTGCGTCTAACCGCTGGAAAATCGGAAGATGAGCTTCATGCCAGCCGACCGAACTCTAGCACAACGCCATTGCCGGTCACGGATGAACCGCCACCCCAGCGCGAAGAAGTTATCGCAAAACAGCCCGAACCGATCAAGACATCAAAACCAAAGCAACAGTCGAAGAATGATGTGGTGCCCCGAATCAAGGCTATTCTGGCTGATTTGTCAGGCATTGAAGCAGCGGACATCAAGGACGACAGCCAGCTTGCAGATCTCGGGATAGACTCACTCGTGGGCATGGAAATGGCACATGAGATTGAGGCCGCTTACAAGATCACCCTTCCCGAGAATGAGCTCATTGACATTATCGATCTACCTGGGCTCATTGCGTTGGTTCGAAGTACCCTGGCGGCCGACAGCAAGTCAATCGACTCACCTACGACGCCTGACTCGGTTTTGGGTAGCAGTTGGGAAATCAGCGAGTGGGAGGCGAAGAGCAGATCAGATGCCGATGTATCGTCAAGGCCGACCTCGCCTGACACAATTGGAGCCGAAACCAAGGGAACCAACAGATTGAGTACCGGGTCCAGCACAGACTCACTTCTTTCATCCGACGATGTCTTGCATGCTTTCCAAGAGACAAAAAGTCTGACAGATGGCAGAATCATCGAACAAGGTCAAAAGGCCTATGTTGACGAAGCACTGCCCTTGCAGACAAAGTTGACGATTGCCCTCACTCTTGATACTTTTGAAAAATTGCAACAACCACTCCGCAGTATCCCGTCCGGTACAACGCTTGCATTTGTGCCGCACAAAGAAGAGCAACGACATTTAGTCAGACATCTGTATCGCATGCTGGAGACCGAGACGCAGGCAATCATCGTCAACAACAATGACACTATCACTCGAACAGCGGTGCCTATTGCACAGTCCAGCTCCAGCAAATCAATTTACCAAGAGCTCATAACACGTTTCCCAGACCAGAGTACCGCCAACAAACTTACCAAATATGCGGGTGACCACCTCGCTGAGGTCTTGAGTGGTAAAACGGACGGTGTGAAACTTATTTTTGGCTCGGCTGAGGGGCGCGAGCTCGTCTCAGGCTTTTATGCCGACTGGCCACTGAACCAAGCCCTATACAAACTCATGGACGACTTCTTCATCCAGCTAGGTAAGAAGCTGGAAAGAAACCCGAGCAGCGGCCCGCTCAAGATTCTTGAAATGGGCGCTGGGACAGGAGGAACAACCAAGAGGTTGGTGCCCCTATTAGCCCGTCTAGGCGTACCTATCGAGTACACTTTTACGGACCTCGCACCATCTTTTGTGGCCGCCGCGCGAAAGAAATGGGGCAAAGAATATCCATTTATGAAGTTCCGGACACACGATATTGAGAAAGTTCCCGACCAAGACCTCATCGGGACGCAGCACATTGTAGTATCCAGTAACGCTGTGCATGCTACACACGACTTGGTAGTATCCACCGGTAACATACGCAAGATTCTTCGTCCTGAAGGTATTCTCCTGATGCTCGAAATGACGCGGACGCCATACTGGGTCGACCTTGTATTCGGACTATTTGAAGGGTGGTGGCTATTCGAAGACGGCCGCTCACATGCGCTCACGCATGAGAAGAGGTGGCGGACTGACTTGCAGTCAGCGGGATATGGTCTTGTCGACTGGACTGAAGGATCAACAAAAGAGAGCGAGATTGAAAAACTGGTGATTGCTATGGCAGATCCATCTTCGTTGAGGTACGAGACACACGCCTGCACGAGCTTTCTGCCGCCTATGAGAAGCAAGTCCACTGATTGTGCTCCTCGACAGGCTGCAGTGAACCGGTTCATTGCCGATCTAGTAGAGGGCTATGATCTTGCACTGGTGGAAGATTCTGCGTTTCTGAAGACTTCGTCATCACCGACTCCAGGCACGACAATCTTGATCACTGGCGCTACAGGAAGCCTTGGTTCACATCTCGTGGAAAGATGTGCTTCAATCCCATCTGTAACTCGGGTTGTCTGTGTCAATCGACGATCCAAGAACGAGAGCGACCCAGAAAAGCGTCAGAAACAGGCCATGATCGAGAAGGGCATAGCAGTCAATGAACAAACTGCAGCCAAGATGATGATTCTCGAGGCAGATCTTGCGAAGCCGCAGCTTGGTCTTCCGGACGAAGACTATGCACAACTTGTCAGCAGCACAACGCATATCATCCACAACGCTTGGCCTATGTGTTTCAAGTGGCCTCTTCAGCGTTTTGAACCGTGTATGAAGGGTCTGCTGAACTTGCTGATACTTTCACGCCGTGCAACAAATTACCGTCGCCACCATCATGACCCTGCGTTTAAGATGACATTCCAGTTCATCTCCAGCATTGCTGTAGTAGGCCATTATCCTCTACTCACCGGAAAAACGGCAATTCCAGAGGAGCGCATGACCTTATCATCTGTGCTACCTACAGGCTACGGCGATGCCAAGTACGTTTGTGAGTGCTTGCTTGACGAAACGCTGCACAAAGACAGGAGTCGATTTCACGCTATGAGCGTGAGACTGGGACAGATTGCTGGAGCTAGCAAGACTGGTATCTGGAGTAAAGCAGAGCATGTGCCTTTCCTGATCAAGTCAAGCCAGACACTCAGGGCACTGCCGAATTTTGGCGACGGAAGTGTCATGAGCTGGACGCCAGTGGATGTCGTGGCACAAACGTGTGTTGACTTGCTTTTCCAACCCACGTCGGAGGAGAAAAAGAAAGACCAGGCCTGCTACCCGTTTTACAATATCGATAACCCGATCCGGCAGTTATGGAGCGAGGTGATGGGAGTCCTGGCTGAGGAACTTTCGCCAGGAGACCGCTTGAGTGTGGTACCGTTCGAAGACTGGATACGACTTGTCAGGGAATACAAGCCACCGCCAAGTTGTGGTCGAGAAAAGCCTGGACCTGATATGATGAACCCAGCGAGTTTGCTGGCTGATTTTTTCGAACATGATTTTAGGCGAATGTCCTGTGGCGGCGTACTGCTTGGTACTATGCAGACAAGAGAGCATTCAAAGACGCTAGCTAGGTATGGTGCTGTGGATAAGGAGTATTTGCAATTAGTAGTACGGAGCTGGCGTGAAAGGGGTTTTCTGAGATAGCTTATATCTGTTTACTAGGTAGAATGGTCATTGAAAGGTTTGAAGCGAAACAGTAGCAGTGGATCAATAGAGTTAAATAACTACATTGCTAGTAATATCTAACAGGGTCTTGGATTCTTAAACAAATTTAGCCAAATTCGCAGACATAAAGTGTGGGCTCATGGAATCCACGCACATTTGAAAAACAAGCTTGTATGTATAGTGAGCAATTGTTACAGGCATTAAGTCAGCTACGTATTAAGGCCGCGAGTGGTTTTCATTCGTTATGAATCATATCTTGTCAGTGACTGAAAAGAGCATTTCGTTGGTGGGTTGTTCTCTATACTATAGTGGGGCCTTGTCTTGATAGCGTTGCCCCTTAGCCTTAAAAAAGTTTAGGTCACTGTGACTCATGATGATGGCCGCCTCTGCACAGCCCTTAAGCCACTGCAGTTCACGACGACGCCAATTTGTAGGAGGTGTAGTACCAGGATTTGACAGCCAAGTCCTTACTAGCTATGATATAATAAGGGCATGCATTCATCAATAGAATATTCTTTCTCCAAACAGAACCAACCATCCCATCTAATTCCAACCGACTCTATCTGAATTGACTTGTTCTGTTAATGACACCTACCTCAACTACAATTACAACACGATCAACCCTACCAATGAGTTTATTACCAAGCTCGGACACAGATCCTACCACGATTCACACTCCTGAAACGGCCATGCAACCGTTTACGCCTGGACAATGTCTGTTCTGTCCTAAATCCTCGCTAGACTTCAACGACAGCGTAATGCATATGCAAAAGTCACATGGACTGTTCATTCCGTCTCAGCCACATCTCGTAGTCGACCTTGAAACGCTTTTTAAATATCTGCATCTTGTTATATTTGGTTATCGAGAATGTTTGCATTGCGGAACAGCGCGGGCTACTGTTCAAGCTGCACAACAACATATGACGAGCAAGGGCCATTGCAAATTTGATATCTCAGAGCAGGATTCCGAGTTTACTGAGTTTTACGACTTCCTTGACCTGAAAGACGACATGAAGGCCGGGACCCAGGATAACAACGGCAAGATAACTCGGGAGCAGTTATCAGCAAACCCAAGTCAAAAGTCACTGCCAGTGGACGAAGACTCATTGCTTTTACCATCGGGGAGAATTGCGTTACATCAAGACTCGGTACAGCCGGGCCCTTCATTTTCTCGATTCCGCCGTCGAACTCGGGCACAGTCTTCAAAGCTTAGACCTTCTCTAGTGAATCTTAACATCGCTGAGAGGTCTATCAAAGTGAATGTCGACCCTGATACAGGCAACACACAACATCTATCGAAGCGAGACAAACGGGATCAGGCTAAGACAATATACCAAAAGTCGAATATGCGAGCAAAGGATCGAAACTCTCTAATGCATTTGTCCCCTTCCCAGCAGCAGTCACTCATAAGGACACAGCAAAAGCACGAGGAGAAGGTTCAAAGAAAAGAAGAAAGAAAGCAAAGGAAAATTGATACAAAGGGGAACAAGAATTTATATGCATATTGGGCCACTGAGACGCCTGTTTACCAGTGTGGTTAGTCAGATTTAATACATAGAATGTGTCGTGATATAAGCCGTAATTGCGTAGTGGCAATTACGGATCCGCTTTTGTCATCACAGAATGTGTTAACACAAAAGACTTCATGTTATTTGTATCTGTCCCATTTTGAAGATACAAGAAGCTAGCTAGAGAGTTTTCAGAATCCGCCACCAAGGCGTCTAGGTAACACTCAGCTGGTTACACCTCTAGATGGGGTTGGTCCGTAGAGGAACGCAATTTATGTTAGTCAAGGACCTCCCCTCACACTGTGCACTGACGGCTGATTTAAGCCAGAATTGTGCCTAAACCCCGGCTTGTCGGAAAAAGAAATCAATTATCAACTTGAACCCATAAATACTTTAATTTAGTTCAGATTATCCGGCTTGCTACAAACTTGACAGACAATCTATGTGCTTGTGTTAGACTGGTGGAATTACTATATCAAAGCCACCTAAGACCGTATTGGCAGATCCATGTTGCGTAACAGCGCCTAACTGGTGGAAAATCTTTATGCAAAGGGATTTGAAAACGGAACTACTGGTACAGCCAAGAGAAACGCACTATGGGAAGTGTCTTGGAAGTAAATACCTGTGAAAATGAGATGTAGAGCGCCACCAACAATGCACATTATCCAGAAGGAAAAATAGATTTACATCCAGGCTAGAGGTTAAATTGTTCCTGCCTGAACTTTTTAAGAATATATATGACACACATTCAGTCCTCTGTTTCGGCAGGTTAATCGTCTTTCATAAGACTTCCAACTAGCAAGCTCCCTAAAGTAGAAAGAAATCAGCACCGTTCGAGATGCGGCCTTTAAGGGTTCTACTTGGCTTCGGCTTGATAATAAGTGCCCTTGCACAAAGCAAGATCAAGATCAGTCAGTTTAACTGTCCTTTCCCATGCAATGCCTAGCCCAAATCTAACAATCTACCTGCCTTCAGTGCCTCTTGGCGACTCAATCACAGAGCTCACGTGCTGGCGAGCATTGATTTGGGACATGCTGGTCAAGGAGAACCTTGCTAGCAAAGTAGACTTTGTTGGAACCATGAGTAACAATCCAGCCAATTGTCGGGCTCAGTCGGGCTCATTCGATCTTAATCATGAAGGCCACTCAGGATGGCTGTCTATCAACATTGCCAATCAGTATATCCAAGGCTGGCTCAATACATTTAAACCGGATATCGTTCAGTTTATGCTCGGCACGAACGACGTGTCCAATGGCCGCGCAACGAACGACATCATCGCATCTTACACAAAGATCGTCGGACTGATGAGGCAATCGAACTCCCGGATGAAAATTGTCGTTGATCAACTCATTCCGCTTTCTTATAACATGAACGGAGTTAATGCTGTGAACACGGAAATCCTCAACTGGGTCAAATCTCAAAATTCCACCAGCTCGCCCATTCTGCTTGCCGATTGTTCTACGGCTGCTGGTTATACACTTGCAATGAACAAACAGGATGGTGTGCACCCTAATCAGCAAGGGGACCAATTCATTGCGAATAAGGTTGGACCGGTGCTGATAAAACATATCAAGGATCTCGTCAAAGAGCGAGGACTCTAGTATGGCTCTGCAAATAGTTAGCTTATTAGAGGAACTAAGGAGATCATCAGCGTATAGG
>MU846662.1:0-12270 GCA_030867225.1 Colletotrichum caudatum | reverse complement strand
ATATTTTCCGACTACTCCCTTAGCTATTTGTCTTACATCGCTATTTTTGACATGTTCACTACCTCCTTGTCTCCCACCACAGGATCCGAGCTAACCCTATTCTCTAATATCCGTCACGAAATTCCGATCTGCCTAGCTAAAACTTCACGGCCGTAGAATTGACGCGTCGCATCATAAAGGGAAGGAACGATACGCCCCACAGGGACGATGGGCCCCACTCCTGGGTGATCTGGTCCGTGCCCCCAGTGTGGCCCGTGCATCTAGGGCTCCCTATATAAACAGGGCCCCCCCCCAACTTCTTTTCCTTTTTCCAAACCTCTTCCTCCTTTTATTTTTTTTCTTTGTTGCTTCACCCCGACTTTCCCCCCCCCTTCTCCCACAACAACCAACACCAAATCCCACGACCGTGAAGCAACACCAACCCACTCAACAAATCCTTCCTTTTCCTCACGATTGCACACATTTGCTCAGATCCCGCGACCGTGAACTTTTCGCCCTCGCTCTTCCTCCTCAAGACCGACCTCCTCCAGCGCGGTCATCTCGAGCCCGATCTTCACGACCGTGAAGTTTTCTCCTTCGCCCTCCACTCGAGCTCCGGCTCCCGCGACGAGTCACCATGGCTCCCAATGCTTCTCCCGCCGTCTCCATGGGCGTCAAGAAGACCAGAGCGAAGAAGACTAAGAAGGGTAAGCAGCAGCAGCAGACCGATGACGATGCCGCCGAGGCGTCTGGCTCAGGCGCAGCGCCTGCCGAGCCCGAGAATGACGGCTCCCCTGCAACGCAGCAAGGTAAGTGGACAGCCTTTTTGTTATGCCTCGAGTTCGTCTAACTCTGCTCGATGACAGATGCCGACGCAAACAAGCTCGCGACCCTCGCCGACTGGGAAGCCAAATGGAGCGGCGTAAACAAGGTGAAGCCGCCCCCCAAGACGAAGGCTACGAAGACGAGGCGCCTCAAGGTCACCCCTGATACCCCCTACGGCTTCCCGGAATCCGACTACAACCCCTGCCCCGAGTGGAATTCGACGAAATCAGCCGCCAAGGGCACGCGCTATAACTTTTCCTTCATGGACGTCACCCAGGACGTCAGGTGGATGGCCGAAACACGACCGGCGTGGCATAATGACGATTGGAGCGTCGAAGACATTGAGGACCAAACAGACCTGCAGAACCGGGAGGCGTTCACGGCCCGCAAGCTGTCCGGCATGGCCAGTTACCCGAGTGCAATTCGAGCGGCTGTGAATTAGGATTTCACAAAGCAGCATCATTTGCCACTTTTGGCGAGCTACCACCACTTCAGTCATCCGTGGAAGATGCTCACCTTCATGGACACCTTTTGTAAGTCTCATCGTCCCCTTGGCAGCCCTCGAACCCTTCCCCAACGTGGATATCCGACTGGGGCCCAGAACTTCACGGCCGCGGGATCCGAGATGGGGGAAAAACTTCACGGCCGTGGTATTTTTTCCCACCCCTTTTGTGCGGATCTCACGGCCGTGAAGTTTTCCCCCTTTTTCAGATCCCGCGGCCGTGAAGTTCTTGGTCCCTCCTCGGATTCCGCGGCCGTGAAGTTTGGAGCTCTGTTTGGCTCCGACGACGTTCGCTAACAAGTGGCAGGCGGTCGGCTCCTATGCGACATGGCGCGGTCCTACTTCGATAACTGGGGAAATACAAAGGATGGCTCTGTTACCCCTCCTATCGGCACCGTTCTCAAGTTCCTCGACGAGAACTACGAGAAGCATCCGTTCTTGGCCAAGATCGTCACGCAGTCCCAGCCCCACAAGCGCATTGTCACCAAGGAGGAGTTGAAGGGCAAGGAGGGCAACGTCGTAGACCCCACTGCTACCATTCTGCTCAACGCCTTCCTGCTCCTAAAGTATGCGCCGACCGCCCCGCTCGACTTCAACCCATGGTACCCCGACGAGACACAGATGTATGAGCATCGCTTCCACCAAGTCAAGACGCAGACTGAGGCCGCCATCGCGGGCTACTCGATGGAAGACTGGGCCCGCGCGGTGGCCATGTGCTACTATTTCAATTACCGACGAACCGGTAGGGCTTTGATTGCCAACGTCACTAACCCGGCCAAACGAGGAACCATTCTCTACGCGCCGTCGCAGGACAAGGCGTCGTGGCTCACCGAGGAGGAGGCGCAGGCCACGACGGAGAACATGATGGATCGTAGATTCTTTCAGCTCGGTCCCGCCCTGAGGAAGGCCACCAGAGCCGTCCTCGACCAGAAGTTACTGGCCGGATCCAGCGGCGGCGTTTCGGGAGAGGAGGTCTTTGAGAGACACCAGCGCCTCATGGCCGCCATGCAGGGCGGCACCAACTTGTCCGAGGTCATCAAGGCCAACCTCGAGGAGGCACGCGTCCCGCCGATGCCGAGTCTCGACAAAACCACACTGGATCTTATGTTGAACGACATCCGCGACATCCTCCGTCTCCCCGAGTCCATCGCCCTGCCTCCGTCGACATACCAGCAGTTGCACCAGCACGCCAATGTCACCGACTTTCTCGACTTCCTCCAAGTCGGTTGCTCCGACGTCGTCGACGAGTGTCAGAACTTGGACACCTCCTCGTCCATCCCTGACATGTTCACCAAGTCTCACGAAACCTGGATGTTGAACGACATCATGGGCGGCGGCGGAGACTCGTACCCTTGGTGCAAGAAACCGGTCGACGAATGCGCTGCCGAGCAAGGTTACAGCGACTGGAAAGAGGCGGCGCCAAACCCCAAGATGCCTGAGTACACTCTCCTCCCGCACCAGATCAAAGGTATGTTCTGATCCCCATTTCATTTGCTGGCACCCCACATCTTCACGGTCGCGAGAAATCGAAACTTTTTTTTTTTCTCACGGCCGTGAAGCTTCACCCTCTCGTCCTAGATTCATCGCGGCCGTGAAGTTTTCTCCTCCGCTGTCCTCCCTCCTCCACGGCCGTGAAGCTCCGACCGTCCATGTCACTGACGTGTCTAGACATCTCTACGATCTACAAGATGGCTACAGGCCCCATGTCCAGTGCCCTCTGCGCCAACGCGACCGGCACAGGCAAGACCAACCTCATGTTCGGAGTTATTGCCCTACACGTGAAGCGGGTGATGGAGAAGATCAAGCGCGACCCAGAAGGCGAGCATGGGCCGTTCTACCCGAGTCTCATCGTCACCAGCGGCAGCAATCACACTCAGATCATGGAAAAGTCTGCTGTGTGGGATGACCAGTTGAACATCTTTTCCTACTACGGCCGCAAACAGAACATCAATAACTCGACCGGCCGTGCGGATGCGACCTGGGACCGTTCGGAGCTGACCCAGAAGCTGTATGAGATGAGTCGTCGCCCGAACGACCCTGAGGTACGTGATTCCGCGGCCGTGAAGTTTTGTCCCTTCCCGGGCTCTAACAATATTTTCACAGAACCTCAAGACCGTCGTCGTGTCTCCCGGCTCGACCCTCTGGAACCGCATGATCGAGTTCCAGTATCACGGTGGCCACATTCTCACTGCCGAGCGACAAGCGTCATTCGGCCTGGCCTCGAAGGGCATTGTCGCGCACCCGGCCGGGCACAAGGCCATCCTGCCTCTGCATAACGGCCTCCCCGTCGTCGCCAAGGGCTACTTTGAACCAGACGAGCTCGTCCCCGCCGATGATGAACATCCTGCGCACGTGATGGTGGGCGGTTTTGAACTCATTGAGTACATCTCCGGGTTCAAGAAAAACTGGACGTTCCGGTTCGTGGACGAGGCTCATTCCATCAAGAACTTGAAGTCCACCGGCGCTACATATGAGCAGATGGAGAACGCTCGCCATGTGGTATACCTTACCGCCACACCTTTCATAAACAGTATCAAGGATGCTCTCGCCTATGTGTACTTGTTCTGGCACCGACTCTCATCGAAGTTGTCCGAGGAGGACAGGTGGATCGCCCCGTCCAAGGCGCAGCTGGGGGAAACGATCCTGATGTACTCCGACAAGTACGACCCATACCTGGAGAAGTTTACCGTTGGCGACAGGTCGTGCGCCGGCATTTTCCACCCGTGTACCTATAGACTCGAGGCCGCGGATGACGACCCGCTCCCCCAACATGTCAAGTGGATCGAGAAGCTCTGGCGCAAGCGCAAGATCCCGTTATGGATCCTCCACCCGGGACTTTTCAAGGCGACCGGATCACAACACTCATGGAAGGATGAGTTTGCGCAGCACGCCATCCCCCGCGTCATGTGGCTGGTCGGAACGAAGCGCACCATGCAGACGCGGCTTCAACTCCCCGACGGGAGCATGTCCTACCCCGCGGCGAACATGAAACCGTTCCGGTATGTCATCGAGGAGTTCTCGTACAAGGGCACCCTCGCCGACAAAGTCCTTGACCACGGCACGTCCCTGCTGTCCCGCACCCTTATCACGGGTGCCGCGCGGAAAAAGAAGGTCTTGCAGGCGAAAATGAATAAGGTACAACAAAGCCTGCCGTCCACGCCCATTGTCAGCCAGGGGGGAGGCCAGCCGGGCTCGGGTGAAGGCTCGCGCAACGCGGCCGTCGGCGTTTCTCGCGCCGCAGACGACGACGACAAGGGCGGTACCAACACCACCTCGCGCGAAGGCCAGCTCGTCGCCTTCGACTATCATAACGTCGTGCTACAGGACGTTGACTCGGACGAGGCTGCTGCTGTTGCGTACGTTAAAGAGTCAGACCTATCTGACGCTCTTACCGCCCACCTTGAAGATGCCGCCAAAAACCGCGCCGCGCCAATTGACAAGAGCGCGTTGGCCGCCAAGAAGAAGTCGACAACTGCGAAAAGGGTCATTACCCATGTCGATGAGAGACCGCCGCCCGTCCTCGGAAGAGAGTTTACCGAGGCTCTCATCCGTTCCTGCCCCCTGGGAGGTCTCAGATACTTTTACAACATGGTCAACAAGAACCCAAACTTGCCCAATCCCTACATGCGGGCGCAACTCCTCCGCTGGATCTGCTCCGAATCCGCGCCCTTGTTCCGCACCCTGCAACTCGCCTCACAAGAGATCCTCGAACGCAACGGTCGCGTCCTCGTCATCACCGCCACCCCTTGGGCCCAACAGTAAGTCTCCTCCCCCGCAGTGGTTTGTTTCCTAGGGCCCTGAACTTCACGGCCGCGGGATCGATACGTATGGGGAAAAAAAAAATCGCGGCCGTGAAGTTTTGGCCCTGTCTTTCTTTTTTTCACCCTGCTGGTTTCCGCGACCGTGAAGTTTTGACCCCTCCCCTTCCCCCCTCGCCCTGGCCTCCGCGGCCGTGAAGTTTTGGTGCAGGCCACTCGTGCATATGCTAACTTGTCTGTCAGGGTTGTCGCGGCCATGCTTGCCATTGCCGGTTTCGATGTCGAATCCATCCGGTCGTCCCATAACGAGCGGGAGCGCAGCGCCGCAATCAATAGGTTTACCGCGCCGCGGTCCAGTTGCCAAGTATTCGTCTCGACATATGCGCTCTTGATGGTGGGCCTCGACCTGCAATCCCATTGTTGTATGGCAATCTTTACCGATTTTTATTGGTATGTGGCCGGCTTAATCCAAGCCGGCGGACGCCTCATCCGACTCGGGCAACAAAAGGAAGTTACGGTCCACATATTGAAGGTGAAAAACTCGTATTACGACTACATGGAAAGAATCATGATCACCAAATGGGCGCAAGAACTCATGGGCTCCGCCAAGGTAGCTCCTTGGATCCAAGGCTGGATGCGTTACGCGTGCGTGTTCGAGATTATCCGTAACTTCTTCCATCAGGAGTTCAACCGCCTTTCCTGGTGTGACGGTGCCCTCACCACGTCCGACCTCGAGTCATATCACTCCAAGAAAACCATCCAGAAAGGGCACCTATACACCTTCCTGGCCCTCTGGGCGACTTCTCTATCCAAGGAGGAGTACAACGAGGTGTTTGGCCGGACGCAATACTACCTTGAGGGACTGGTCAAGTCATACTGCGAAGTCTTCGCCGTCGACGAGCCGGTGTTCCCAGGCAACGATGAGTGTCAGGGTGAGGAGGTCGTGCAAGAGCTACGGGAACAGTTTGTCGCTCACATGGAGTCACGGGCCGAGGATGACGAGGATGCTGGTAAGTCGAAGGAGACCCTCGCGGCCGAGATGAAGTCCCGTTTCGAGGCAAGGAGCGGCCTCAGCGACAGTCTATTCGACCCCCATCATAACGAGGTGGCCTCGCAACACCTGGAGCATGGATCAGACGACGAGCCTCATCCTGAGGCGGATACCTTCCGCCTCCTGGCGACACAGTGGGCGTCCTCCGCTGCTCCTGTGGAACGCAGGACCGAGCTTTTTAACCCTTTCCGCCTTGGCGGTGGACCGCGAAAAACGCCTGAGCCCTCCGACGAGTCCAACTTAACGACGCCGCGTACGTCGCCATCCCCTTCCACCATGCGCGGTCTTCACGGCCGCGGAGGATCGTCTGCTCCCCCCTGGTTCACGGACCGCGGCCATGAAGTTTCGTCCTCAGCCCACCACAACCGTGGAGATTCGTTCTCGCCCGACCGCGACCATGGAGATTCGTTCTTATCTGACCGCCGCGACCGTGAAGCTCCGGCCTTGCCTGGACTTTCCGACGTCGAGATGCACGATGCCCCGGGCCGCCCTGAAAGAGAGCAAGAGGCCATTAGCTCTCACGAGTATTCCGACAAGGATATAGACGCCTTGATCAGTAATGGACTCCCTCCCCCGACTCCACGCACGCCCGCCACTCCTAACAAGCCAGTTATCAAGATCATCGTCAACTCATCAAAGAAGCGCCACATAGAGGAACCCGAGGTCGAGGACGATGACGAGGACGATGACGAGGACGATGACGAGGACGATGACGAGGACGATGACGAGGACGATGAAGAGAATGGTGACGAGAGTGGTCCCAGTCAGGGCCCTGAATTCGAGCTCAAGCGCTTGCAGCCGCCGAGGAAGAAGAGCAAGTATTCCAAAACCAGTGCCACTGCAAAGCGCAGGCCCTCGGCCAAGAAGCCGGCCACTCCAGCCGCCGCGACCACTGCCACTCTAACTACGAGGCGCGTCACTCGCAGCAGTACTAGGAATTCCTGAGTCGCTTGGTGTGGCCTTGACTGATCCCTTTGCCTTTGGTGTTTGATATGGTCTTCTGGAGTGGTGGAGGACGAAGAAGCGGGAAATGGAGGATGGAAATTGTGGAGTATTTGGCACCCTGAGTGGGTCAGCATGGTAAAGGGGATGTGATTGACAGACGGAGAATGGAAAACAAGGAAAAGGAAAAAAAAAATATTAGGACGCGGGCTTACATAGTGCGACAGAGGGGCCGAGGGAGTGTACCCCATGGTATCCCAAAAAGGTCGGGCCCTCCCGCATCAAAAACCTTGAGTACGTAGCATACATAGTGCGACAGAGGGGCCGAGGGAATGTACCCCATGGTATCCCAGAAGGTCGGGCCCTCCCGCATCAACAATAAGAAAACTCTGGCTATGAACATGACGGGACGTAATCGTGACACCCAAAGAGGGCGGCATACGCGATGCATACCTTCACGGCCACGGGGCTATGATAGAGCGCCGGCGGAGACGTCGCTCTCACGGCCGTGAAGCTCGAGGCTGCCCACGACGACGGTTGTTTCTCGGCTTCGAGGCCGTCGCGTCAATGGAAAGGAACTGATCGAATTAACCGCCAACACCAGGATAGAACGCCCTTACCATACATAGTCCCCCTTGCTAATGAGCACGCCATGCCCCTCGTCGCCCATCGCTTAGTCCACTCCTCGAAAGCCATCATCTGTCCCGGCTACTTTAACGCCGATGTGCCGTTTAGGGCCTTGCGTCAATCGTCCCAGTCGTCATCGTTCTCGACGACCAGGGCGGGGATGCTAGGGCTCAGTTCAGTGGCGTCGAGCCCGATGTACTGCGCAGCATCGTCGACCTCCATCGTCGATGATTTTTCGTCGACCTCAGCCCTCGTCACGCGCGACCAGTACTCGACGCCGCCGTAGGTCGTCAAGAGCTGCGAGACCGCCACGATTCGCATCGTCTTTAAGATGACCTCGGATTGTCCCTTGGCCGCAAGGTCTTTCCAGTAATCCGTGGCCTTGTTTACGGACTGCTCCGAGACTGCGACCCCCACTTGGTTAGCGCCGGTGGCTGCCGACGGTGCCGGGCTTGCATTGGATGCCGCCTCCGCGGCCTTGCCCTTCCTTGTCTTGGGGCCTGTCGTTTTTTTCGGCTCCTCTGGCGGGCAGACGAGGGGCGTAAAGATCGGGACGACCTCCCCCCTCAGCAGCGACTTGAGGAACTTGGGCGGGATGCACTTGTATCCATTGTCTGACGCAAGGTGGACCTCGATGAAGCGGTTGAGGGCGTAGATGACGGCCTTGGGAGCGACCGCCACCTTGTTGTTCCAGTACAAGGTCCATAAGCCTGTCGTCCCTCCGTCCTCGTCGAGGTCGCTTAGTTGGGGGTCCCCGCCCGCGCCCTCGCCAAGGGCGTCCGTCAGCCGGTTGGCGAGCTGGCCGGCACAGGCCTGCCACGTCTGCGCTCTGACCGCGTCGTTGTCGTTGGAGCGGACGGAGCGGAGTCGTACCTTTGGCGCCGGCTCGTTGTCCACGTCGTCGTCGTCGATCGTCAACACCTCCGCCGTCCTCTTGCGACCGCCCTTGATGCCCTTGATGAAGGATGCCAGCGGGGTGGAAGTGTTCCCGTCGCCGTCGTCAGGGGGCTGCTGCTCCTTCGCCGCAAGGAAGTTCTCGGGATCGAGGAAGGAGAGGGAGTTTGCCGAGCTCGCCTCCTTGCCGATGGCCTCGTCTATCCGGGTGACGACGTCCTTGATCCTTGTGCCGTATGCCTGGATGGCGCCGAAAGCCTTGTCGAGCGTAGATCCATCGTCGATCTTGCCGCTGCTATACGCCTCGGACATCATCCTCAGACCCTCGGCGACGGCGTCCATCGTGCGTATATCCCGGCGGAACTCGTCGAGCGCCCCGGCCGTCCCCCCCGTCTTGTCGCCGCCCGCCGCCCGCTCGCCATCCGCCTGTCCACTCTTGATGGAGCCGGCGCCCTTTGACGACCTCGATTCCCTCCCCATTATCTCGTCTCGGCCGTCCGACCCGTTATTGCTTTCGTCCTCGGACTCGCTATGTGACGTGGAATCATCAGCACGTTTATCTCTGCTGCATATGCTCCCCTCCCGGGTGGAGGTGGTGTTGGGAGAGCGCCAGCGCCCTTCTCTCCAGCTCTCGATGTCAGCACGCCGCTGGGCCCTGCTACGCCGCCCCTGGCCCGGCGCCCCGAACTGCACGACGCCAAAGTCTGACCTACAACCCGGTGTACCTAGCTTCGCGTTGACGGAGGTGCCCTCCCTGATGTAGAAAGCGTTGCCGACGTTTGCGTTGTTTCCGAACCTTCTGGAGGCGTTGCGGAGTGCGTATGTGAAGTCCTCCTCGTTGGTGATGCGGAACCATCTAGTGCGTAACCGTTCTGGCACGTCGACGTGCTCTTTATAATATCGCACACCGTCGAAAACCGCATAGGCGGCGTCTTCCGCCCTCGAGTTCAGGCCACTTGTCTTTTTCCAGAAGCATACCATGGCGGTCACCTTGGGTTCCTTTGTTTGCTGGTTGGATCGCTGTGATTGTGCCGGTAAGACACAAGGGTGTTGATTGATAGAGCCCGGCGTGACCCTGGACTGCTGAGGGACCCTCGGCTTACTTATCCTAAAACGTCGTCAAGGGCATGATGTGTTGTCAAAGGGAAAGAATAACTTTGCTGTTTCCCTTTTCATGTAAAACTGTCGTCCAACATAAAGAGGCACGTCGCCGACATACGTCCTTGGCCTACTATGTTATCCCTGTTGCCAATTTTATATCTCAATGTTTGCCTTAACTCCCCCACCCCCTGCTTTCGGGACAGATGTCGAGTTTTGATTGATGCTTCCGTCATCAAGGTATTCAATCCATGACAAGAGAAAGTGTTTTTTAACCAGACCAAGTTCGTCCTCATGTATGAAGCTTTCTTGGAGTATACGTCTCGCATGACGTCCATGTCGTTTTATTTACAGGGATCAAGAGGGCGCACGCCAAGTCGATACAAGCGCCAACACCGGCTGTACAGGCGCACCGCTATTTGCCATTTGAATTGGTTGAAAAATTAGTACATCCCGGCAAGGGTGGTGAACCACGTGTCACCAACACATCCACCATTTCATCTCGCCGTGATTGACTTACACAGCAGTATGGCCCAAGGAAACTGACTCGGCGAGACGGCAGTCTTCACGGCCACGGGAAAAGGGCCCGGCGAGAGAGGCGTCCTTCACGGCCGTGAAAAGGAGCCCCGTTATGGAGCCTTTTCCCCACGGCCGTGAAGACCGCCGTCCCGCCGAGGCCTTTGGCCCATGGCCGTGAAGACCGCCCCATTCGCCGAGCCTTGGTGTGTGATTTGAAGCTATGGGGAGTATGTGTAGTGGTAAAAGCCAAGGTCAAGTTGATCTAATGGTCAGAGAAAAGAATGGAGAGGTATCCATTATGGGCGTGGCGGGAATCGGTTTCACCAACAATGTTTCTTTCAAATGTCAGTGTGCCTGTAATACTCTTATGCCAATAATAACTCCTTGTTCATGGATCATGGCTTTGGGCTTGCACTGACGTTACTCTTAATGACTTTGGAACCCATTGTTGCTACCGCCCCGTCGCACCCTCTCTACGAGGGCGGTTACTATGGCTGCCACTAGACGCTTTAGGCTAACTACTACGATGTCTTTGTTACGTTTTTGGGATGGCTAAAATTAAATCGTGTTCCCATGACGAATTGTACATAATCGTTTGGAATGAGGTTCCATGTAGTCATGAGGGAGTTAAAAGCTATATCTTCCCACCAAGGCCGAGACCAGATGTGTTCGACGCCTAACCTGATACACAACCATCTAGCCTATGTGTGGCACTCTATCTCTTCAAGAAGGCACAGGTCTATGACGGTAGGAATCAACAGCCTCTCGAAACTCCTCCATTTTGGGGAAGGACGCAATCCCGCCAGTTCCATCATCAATAGACACGGAATCGCATCGGTCTAACTGTTCGATCGAGTCCCTGAGCCCCTCTAGCACATTCTGCCTTGCCAAGTATGCCGGTTTCAAAGCGAGAATCTGGAACTCGACCTCAGAAGTAGAGATCAAAGGGCTGGTACTGGCCTGTTATGTATTAGTATCATTCTCTGCTAGCATGTAGGGTTTTCTGTACCATGAGCTTTATCTGAAGCTCCATAAGTTGGCGAATGGAGGACAGTTCCTGTAGCATGGGGTCGTTTGAGGTGTTGACGTCCTGGCTGGCGTTCTGGCTGCCGGTCACAGACTGCGCGTCAGATACAAACGCCGTAACCGCCTTCCATGCCTTGGAGCAACCACCAAGCGCCTTGAGAACCCTCCCGCGCTGGACGTCGTTAAGCCGGCCGTGGGTATCTGCTTCGCTAAGCCCATCAAGCAGGTTCCAGGTATCCTGTGCCGCACCCCAGAGTTCCATAGGGATCTATAAAGCCGCATTAGTTATAAATACCTTGACATCAAGTGGAGTGCTGTTTGAACCAACCTTTTGACAGGAAGTACCGTCAACCTCGCATAGCACACACTTATCCTCTGTCTTACCACACACACAGGTCAACCCATTAGGGTCGCAATCAATGCTGCAGAGGCAGTGGAAGCAGGGCGCACCGCCATATATGCCATGAAATTCCTCGATGCAGTCATACGGCATGAGCTGCTCCATCTTTCGAAGATCGTCAAGCATCGCTGCTTTTGCTGTCTGTGGCTCTGTCGCCATGCTGGAGTTCAAGGGCTGGCAATCGGCAGATGTTGTTGGGGCGTTGTTGGAAGCGTTGTCTGGAGTAGAGAGAGGTTGAAGGAGAGAGGTTGAAGGAGGTTAAAAGAGAGAGGTTAGAGGAGAGGTTAAAGGACAAATATCTATAGCAGTAAGAAGGATGGGTAAGAGAAAAGGAGGGAAAACCACGTGACCTCAATTTATAAAGGAACAAACAGAGCAGGAAGGTTCTACTCCCTACTATCCTAATGGTCCTTATTATCCCTTTAATAGCTAAGAGTTTTAAGTAACCTTTGTAATAATAAGCAGACTTTAAAGAATTAAAGCCCTTTATGTTAACAAGATAAATAATATAAAAGTCCATAAGAAATGTAATGGTCTTAATAGCTAACGATAGCACTATAACCATGACGACCATGGCGACCATAGCAAGCATAACGACCATGGCGACGATGAAAACCATGCCGATCTTGACGACCATAGCGGCCACAAA
>MU846661.1:0-12277 GCA_030867225.1 Colletotrichum caudatum | reverse complement strand
TAGTAGTAGTAGTAGTAGTAGTAGTAGTAGTAGTAGTAGTAGTAGTAGTAGTAGTAGTAGTAGTAGTAGTAGTAGTAGTAGTAGTAGTAGTAGTATACCAAGACACTAGGAGAGAGACTACGACCAGCTGCTGCGCCGTCACATACCTGTAGGGTGGGTAGGTAGGTAGGTAGGTAGGTAGGTAGCACAGCGTCGTGTATCCGTCGTACCTGGATATGGCTGAAGAATGATGGTGAAAGGCGCCTACCGTCCGGATGTCTCGGACGGGGGTGACGAATGCGGTAGGTGATGTACACTGAGATGAAGGAGGAACCTTTGGTCAGGGTCAAGGGGCAGGCTGGTCGGTATGAAGCGATACAAGCGTCCAAGTATTTCGAGCCCAAGGGGGTACCTCCTGGCTGGACCTACCACTTACTATACGGATAGATGGTATAGAAGAACTACGGATACCCAGCCGTCTACGGATACAGCTAGCTCGGTCGCAGCCGTGCCAAGGCTTGGCGTTGTATCTCATTGCCAAGGGGATGAAGACGTGCGGGAGATGGACTGGAAGAGGAAGAAGAAGCAGAAACGAGGGGGGCGTGTGTGTGTGTGTGTGTGTGTGTGTCATGGTCGTGGCCCAGGGGGCGTGGCCAATCGGGGGGCCACCAGAGTACCTTGGCCGCGTCGTCTTGGAGGCCGTGCTTTACTTTACACCTTTACACACCCTCTCTGGCTGGCGTCGTCTTGGCTGGCATTTCACTTCACTGTACGGTAGTAGTAGACAGGTGGTCATTCTTGCTTCTCTGCTTGGTTCCTTGACGGTTCCTTATCTGGGCGGCCTAACTGAGATAGATCCATGGGGGCCATCTCGGCGTCGATCATCCACCCAGAAGGATGCCCTCTGCACCCGCTCGAGTCTCGACGCCTGCGAGGGATATAGACCAATGGGCATCCTGTCTTGGGCTAGGGGGGTTTTGTTAGCACAGCAGTGTCGTCGGGGAATATTAATAGCCCCCATCATGCAGACTGGTGGTGAATCAATCCTGCTTCAGGTCGGGCTGGAACGCGATCTTCGTTGTAGATAGACTCAATTGATGGAGAATCAACCCCCCACACCCTCACGTACGTACGGTATGACATCAAACTGCAGTACTCGTGTGTGTTTATGTGTGTGTGTGTGTGTGTGTGTGTGTGTGTGTGTGTGCGCAGCAGCATATCCATCAAATGGCAGCAGCAGCAGCACAAGCAAAACATCAGACCGTGGATATTCGGGATCGTCAAAGGACACGCACTCGCACACGCGCACACGTACATCCACACACACACACACGTCAACAGTCCTGCGATGCGGTCCGTCCCCCCTTAATCACCCTTCCCGCTGCTACCGCCAGACGGGGTGATGCTTGGAGGGAGAGGCGTAGGTAGACGTCTGCCATCGTGGCTTATAGGAAAAGGAGGGGTGTTCCCAGACCAGGGGGCGTGTCCCCCCCCCCCCCCCCTCTCCCGGGTGTCCGAGTCGGGCAATTCGTTTCACGATCTGAGAGCTCCGTCCGCCAAGAGATGGGAGGACCCGCCACTTGGACCTCGAAACACGTTCTGGCAATGACGGGATTCGCACCGGCAGACTCTCTTTTTTTTTCTTTTTTTTTTCTTCTTCTTTTTTCCCCCCCTCCCCTTCAATCTCCTTTCTCCTCCTTCCAAATCCCTTCGTTTGGTAGCGTAACCGTAGGGCGGGACGGACGGACGGGGGGAGGGGAGAGAAACCAGGCCTGGCCAAGCCCAAGTCAAGCCGCCCGTTTTTTTTTGTTTTGTTCATTCATGTTATTCATGTTGGGCCGCCGCCGCCGCCGGCTCCGTGAAAGTGTACCCGTCTCGTCTACGGCTCGTCGACGGCGGCAGGCATGCGATCTAGTGAGGGGGAAGCGATATGGGAAGCCATTCGCAGCGCGAGGCTGTGCACCTATGCCAAGACCGGCTCTAGATTACCATTCGAACTACTGATACGGATATGCCATGGCCCATATAGGCTGGGAGGCGTGTCGATGAGGAAAATAATGCTCCCCCTCCCCTGTCCCCTAATTATTGCGTGTCCTGTCACCGCACGCGCGCGCCCAAACTCTGTCTCGTTAGCCTTTCTCTGCGTCATGGGAAGACGAGACGTCTGCGGTTACGCCTCCGCATCGATGCCTCTCTCTCTCCCCCTCCCCCAGTGTTCATCGTGCTCCTCTGCGGGGATCGCCCACATGTCATCGCAAACACGCTCAACCTTAACCAGGAAAGACTGATGAGACACACAGGCTCTCCCAACATCGCCGTGTCCACCTGCAATGGACACGAAAATGGGCCGGAACCAAGATACACTCGACACAGAACGTCGACTGCGGCAGAAAAGCGGCCGTGATTAGGGTTGTGAGTCTGGGCCGGATTATTTTGGTGCTACCCGCCCGCCCGTGGTTCGTGGGATCAACGGGGATTCAGGAGACGGAATCCACACGGGCGAAACACCGCTCTGGCCCGACGTGTGAGGAAACCGACCAGGGAGGACGCCTCCGTTTTCCGTTTCCAGAGAGGGGGGGGGGGGGGGGCCGACGATAAGGACAACCAAACTCAAACTCGCCTAGCTCTACCGGCCGGACCTGACAGCCATCTTTTTCGGGCTGAGGTTTCAATTCGTGATTCCTTCTCTCCGTCTCTTTCGCTGTGATCGGGGCCGCCAAGAGCAAGACGGGCATCACCCTTGGACGGTCAGGGGGAAGAGAGAGCCCCCTCGGGTCCGCGCTTGTCATTCAGTATGCGGCTATTGAAATAGAAGTAAAAAAAGAGGGTCGCCCGTCATCGTGTTCCAAGCATTTTCCTCTTCAAAGAGTCGGAAAGTCTCGCCTCCCACACACACACACACACCCCCTGGTCCCGTCTGCCTGCCGGAAGCTCAAGCTCAAAGACAATAGGATTTCGGGGCCGGCCAATTCGAACCGGCCGAACCGTCGAGTCCTGACGGCTTTTGACAACGGCTGAAAGGGAGGGTTTTGAAAGAAAGAAAGAAAGAGACACGCCGTCGCCGCGCAGAGTCGTGATGCCCAACGGGGAGAGAGAGACTGACTTTCTGCTGATGTCCCCTGATCGCGCCCACTTGGATCTCCTCCGCCCCCCCCACAGAACCGTGCCTGTCCGAGGCCTAGCTCCCGTCCAAAGGGAACCTGTCCATTGTTCACTGTCTATTTGATGAGCAAACAAAGCATACAATGTGATGTGGCGGCCAGCAGTGCAAGCAAGCCTCCTTGGCCACCTTGGCCTCTTGGCCGTTCATCATGTAACGCCTGGAACCCATCACCTACCTATCCGACTCATCAGACAGGGGAGGCTGTGTGTGCATATGCGCAACCGCACATCATAAGTGGCCCGGCGTATGTATGCCTTCCAGGGCTCGCCGGCAGAGCCTCTCCGCCCTCCCTCTGCCTCTCCCTTTCTCTCACCCTCTCTCTCTCTCACTCTCACACACACACACACACACACTCGCTGCGTTTCTCCTTGGCCTCCCGCAGGTGTTAGCCCCCCCGGGAATGCGCTCCCGGATCGCCGCAGAGCACAAACCAAAAGCGAGCAAGCAAGCAAGCAGTCCAATAATACACCCACCTCGGATGAAGAAGAGTCGGATGGCTAAAGCGTACAAACCCCCCCTCCCCACTCTTCTCCCTTTTGTAGCCGCCTGTTGCTATTCTGGTGGGCATGTCTTGGCTCTTGTTTCTTCTTCTCCGCCATTGCGCCGTCGTCTGGGGTTTTTTGTTTTTGTTTTTTCTTTCAACCCTCTCTTCTTTTCCGATCGTGATGGAAAGCCTCGACGGAACGACCGTGGTACGCAAAGACAAAAAAGGAAAAGAAAAAAAAAGGTCCGTGTTTGCCCTCATCTTCGTCCTTCCTTCACCCAGCCCCCGCTTCTTTGCCGAACGACTCGACCGGTGCTACCGTGATTCCTCTTATCTCGCGTCGCCCAGCATCGCCTCGACGCCCAATGAAGCCATCGAGCAGCAAATTGCCAAGACGATGCATGACGGACGGGCTGTGCACTTGAAGGAGGGTGGATGGGGGGGGGGGGGGGGGGCAATAAATGCTTGATATGAGCACCCGTGTAGGTAGGTAGGTAGGTATCCGTATACTATGCAAACCGGGAACCCCGTGGCAAATTTGCCAGTGACAGGGCTCCCGGGCCCAGCGAGCGCCGCCGACGCCGGGGAACATTCTCGTGTTTTCCATCTCGCCGGCTTGGCTCTCGACGGGACACCAGGAGAGAGGGATGGAGAGAGAGACGAAGACAGAGACAGAGAGAGACAGAGCACATGCCCGTCTGCATCACCGGTGGGCGTCCCTCTTGGCCAGATTACCAGAGATTACCAGATTGGGTGACATGATCTACCGCCGAGTTCGCCAAGCTGGAAAATCCCTATTCCCTCTCAACGGCGCTATGCGAGGCTACTGCAGCATTCAAGCACCCCTGGCACACACACATATTCACAGGTGAATGTATTCCCGTCAAGGGGTTTCGACACAAGCATGCATGCAACACACATACGTAGTACAACCACACGCCCCCCCTTTTACCGTTGAACTTTTCTTCTTGGGGGGAGGGGTTCGTCACATCTGCCAAGGCGCGCCTCGAAACGCGCGAGCGTAGACGATGAGCCATCCATCCGTCGGCCGCAACCGCTTCCGTCGTCCGTCGGCGGGATGTGCCAAAAGAAATCCTGCAACCGCCCAGCGCTAACACACCCACTTACTTCGCTGCACGCCGCGGCCGAAACGGCAGCTTTGGCTAGCTAGCTCTGGCTGCTCCGGGCCGCCGAAAGAACGGGCGGTGGCGCCGCGTCATCGTCGTCGGCGAAAGCCCAGGTGTGGGTAGGTGGTAACTCGGTGGGCTAGCTAGCTCCTGTTGTCGCTTTACGGTTCGCGCCATGGCAGTGCTAATCTGCAAACGTCTTGGCGAGACCCTCAATTTCCCCCCACCGGAATGACAGATGAGAGAGGGTGTGTGTGTGTGTGTGTGAGTGAGTGAGTGTGAGTGGATGAGTGGGTGAGAGAGAGAGAGAGAGAGAGAGAGAGACAGAGAGACAGGTTTGTAGGCTTTGCTTGCGAGACGCCGTGTCCATGGAGAAATAACAGAAGCGGCAGTGTCTTGAACCGTCTCCGTCGCACGATCGTCCCCGATGCCACCGCCATCGTCAACACCGTCGTCGGCCGTGATAATTGGTTGGCGTGAGGGCCGCTGGGTTACGCGTTTGATGTCGACTCGCCCGCTGAGCCACCGTTCTAGCGCGAGAAGCAGTCTGACCCCGGAGCCTTTTTTTTCCCCCTCTTCTTTTTCTTCTTTTTTTGTTGAGTTTTATTTTTATTTTTGTGCCGATCCGAACGTGCCGATTCATCGATTCCAGTCCAAGATTGACTTTCTCTCTCTCTCTTCGTTCTCTCCGATTAACCCACGCATCATACCCCTCGCCAACATCCTAGGACAAGCACTGCGTCTACACCGTGACAGCCACGGTGGAACCTCTCATTACCTAGATTTGTATTGACGGAGCAATTCGTCTTGGCGGGATACATGGGCAGGCGAGGTCCAAGGCAAAAATGCATGAGCCTGTTGCAGATCATCCGGTCGCCGTGGCTAGCAAATTGCCCCAATCTTCAACCCCCCCCCTTACGCCGTCCCTCTCCCTCCCGTTTCCCTCTTCTTCTCTATCGCTCTTGGAATCATGCATGGTTGGCCACCAGGGAAAGGCCCCGAACCCACCTGCCAGCACCGCGGGACGCCGGATGGTCCCTACGGGTGCCCGCGAAGCTTATGGACAAGCGCAACAGGGACTTTGCTGGCCCGGATCCCGACACGATAGTCGAGGCATACCAGAGCAACCAGGCCAGAAACCCGGCTCATAACACCATGGAGGCTGGTTGTCTGGGTCCGCCAGCGAGAAGGTGAAGCACCCAACGTTGGGCCAAGACGTCCTCTCTTCCGAAAACCCCCGAGGACTCGGGGTTGGGCTGAGTGCCTTTCTCTTTTTTGGTTTCCCCCTTATCTCTTGTCATCTTTCAAGCTGACGCCCGTTCGCGTGCTGGGGTTTGGGCGATGCAATTTCAAAAAAAGGATTGAAGAAAAAAACAGGGAGGAAAGGGGAGAGGGAAAAAGAAAGAGAAAAACACCCCTTCCATGGCTGTAGCATGTGATAACGACCAGGTGTGATAATGACCGGGCTATCAACTTTACCCACTCCCTTGGTGCCTGATGGCACCTACGAGTCAACAAACCTTTTCCTCGTAGCTGCTCACATCCATCTGTCGTCCTCCCCTGCTGGCTTCCCGATATTCCTTCCTTTTGCACTGCCCCCCCCCCCGTGCACGGAGCTTGACGGGATCGGGCCCGGGTGGTCCGGTCTTTTGGCGGGCGTAACCTCCGGCCCGCTTTAATAGCCGGCGGGGTGCCGTTGAGTTGGAGATACATACACACATATGTAAGACTCCGGCGTTTCCGATGCCGAATCTTCTTCGCCATCGCCAGGTCCCTCCTGGAACGATGCCGAAGACGTGCTCAACGTACACGTCAATGAATATGATTAAGCTTCACTCCCCCACCACAGCTCTCTGGTCCCCCATGTTTTGCGGCGCAGCCCACATAGTCAATTATAACGAGAAAAAAAGGGGGGGGGACCACAGCCCATGGTTGACGCTTTGCGAGAGCTCAATGTCGAAACCGACGCTAAACAACCGGCCGAGAGGCTCAACAGAGGCTCAAACGAAGCTCGCCAAGTGCGAACAGCAAAGGTTTCTGCGTGCACATCGATATCGGACTCCGCCGTTGCGCATCCTTTTGCATCAATATAAATATGCGGCCGAGACGGAAAGAGGAGACGGAGACAAAATAACGAGATGGAAAAAAGTCCGGTTTCCAGACTCGGCCTGCACTGCACGCAAGGGCTCAGCGGTAATTTGGCTTATTCGTGGGTATGCCGACCAGCGAGTCCATGACGCCCGTCCATATGCGTCGGAAAGCCTGGCAGGACACAATTCGTTTCGATTTGTTATCAACACGGCAGACCGCCGCCTCTACCTCCCATATCTTGTCTCTGCAGTTTCGCGTCTCACTCGACGCGGGTACGTGAGATGCATGACCCCCGCTCTCCCCTCCGAGGCTGATGGCGGCAGACGGAAAAATAACAAATAGAAAAAGCAGAGATGGGTGATGACACCCGCGCGCTAGTTCAAACATGGAGGCGGGCTCGCTCTCGCCTGCATGCTCCCCCCAGATATCTGCAAGAATAGAACGAAACAAAAAAGGGAAAAAAAAGAAAAGACTAGCGAAGGGAAGATGGGGGAGGGGGGGGGCTTTGAGGGGGGGGGGGGTGAAGAACCACGCAGAAGAAAACCTACGAGATCCAAAACTCGCCAAACCCTCAGATTCGGTCCCCTCCATATCCATTGGGGGCAAGAAAAGGTCAAATATAGAACACGTTAAAGAATTGCTGAAACAAGACACCCCTGGCCCGGCTCTCGTCTCAAGGAGCTGCTGTTTTCGACCAACTGGAAACCCGGATTCAACCACCGACGAGAGAGCCTCCACAACATCTGGACTGGTCGGAGGGGGGGCGGCGGCGGCGGCCTCTGCTTCTGATTTGCATCCTTTTTTCCTTCTCGGATTATTGCTACCTACGCTACTTCGGAGAGCTCACCGTGAACAAACGGCCCCCCGACGATCCGTCTCCAAGCGCAAATGTTTCACCTCCGGGTTTGTTATCGGCCTTCTCCCCCCCCCCCCCCCCGCGTCTCCGCGACGGATATAGCCCGAGTGGGAAAAGAAAGACCAAGTGGGAAAAGAAAGACGACGTGGGTAAGGCCAGACTACAGAAGAAGAAATCACGGGAAGGGGAAAACGCCATCGCGAACCAGGCCCCCGTGTGCCGAGCAGTAAAAGCCCTTGCCCCCCCGCGGGGACGGGTTGATAAGGGTGGGTTCGAAGCGGTTTGCGACCTCGACGGTCGCATCTATTTCGAGAACCCACCGAGCTATTTGGCGGTACAAAGCGCGGCAACGAGGGGATCGCGGCGGCAGCACACGCTTGGTGGCGGGTCGACCGGGCTTCCGCTCCCGTCAAAGCTGCTATTTACGATATTTTTGTGAAACGACCGGTTTATTCACACGTTTTTCTTCTTCTTCTTCCTCTTCCCCCTTTCCCAGAGTAATAATGGCCTTGTCGCTAAAGCCCCGGTGGTCCGATGACCTCGTCCCGTAGCGATAACGACGCGGCGAGAGCGGTCACGAACACGGTAGGAAACAGAGAGGATCACGGAGAACAGAGGACGTATGGAAGTCGGTTTGAACTCCGTACTATCGGGGCCTCTTTGGGGGGTGTGCCATCAGTCTGATCTCGCGGATTGCGATATGCATAGACAGTATCGCCTTGCCCCCGGAACCTCGCGGGCGGACAACCCAGTCGTACCAAGCCCCTGCTGGTTACCGTCATCCATCCATCGTATGGACCGGCCTACGGCAATTTGCCGTCATGTTCTCTTGCGTCTCTCGATCCGCCAGCCCGCACGCTGCGGAGTTTGAACCCTAGGGGGCTCGCCACCAATACCCATCCGTATATCGCGGAGACGGGACTCTGGTTCCTGACCCCGGGACCAAGATGATGACTAAACGCGGAGGCACAATAGGTGTGTTAAAGCCACGCCGCGGAAGCCCAAGAGCCGTGCCTATTTTGCGAGTTTTGCCCGGCTTGGGTCGGGGTGTTACGGAATGCTCTCGGCGCCGTCGAAACCGGCTGAGCATGTTGAACCACCGTGTCAGTCTGGCAGGCTCGTCACTTTCGTCAGGGGAGAGCAGCAGCAGCAGCAGCAGCAGCAGCAGCTAGTGAGTGTCGATCTTGGGGCCTTGCATCGCTAGTCGAGGAGGACTCGGTGACACATTACGTACGCCCTTCTTCACCATCTCGACTCGCCCACTTTACTATATGGGCGGTGGAGCCACCAGATGGCGCGTCACCAAGCACACCGCCTCCAGTGGTCCATGTGTCCGTCCAGCCAAGCCAATATCCAATTCAACAAGTCTGCATTCTGTGATACATTCAATCTTACAGCCTATACCCGTACGTACACCCCATTGCGGTACGCAATCATTCCCGTGCTAGGCCCTACGGTACATTACAGAAAGAGACACGCCCGCTTCTGCACACCTCACCACAGCTGGCAAGTCGGCTTCTTGTCCTTGCATTGGAAGCTCTCCTTGAACTCGCGACTGTTGGCCATTGTGCCAAGAATACGGGCCCACTTGGGCGCATGAGGATCGGTATAGATCCGGTTGATGGCCGTGTCCTTGCGCGACTTGCCGCACCACCAGTTGGAGTAGGTGACGAAGAAGAGCTGATCCTGCGTGAAGTGCTCCAGACCCGGCAGATCCTTGTTCGGGTGCTTCTGCGCCCGGCGCTTCCACGCCTGGTAGGAAGCGGAGAGCCCCCCAGCGTCGGCAAGGTTCTCGCCGAGCGTCAGGCGGCCGTTGACGTGGAGCGGCTCGTCGTTGGGTCCCGGCACCGTGAAGTTGTGGTACTGGTCCACGAAGCACTCGGCCCTGTCCTCGAATGCCTTGACGGTGGCGTCGGACCACCAGTCCGTGTAGTTGCCGTTCTGGTCAAAGTGGCGGCCGGTGGAATCGAAGGCGTGGCTGAGCTCGTGCCCGGCAACAGACCCAAAGGCGCCGTACGACATGTAGGCGGGCACGTCGACGTCGAAGACGGGGAACTGCATGATGCCGGCCGGGAAGACGATCTCGTTGCCGGGGGGGTTGTAGTAGGCGTTGACCGTGGGCACCGTCATGTCCCACTGGTCACGGTCGACGGGCTTGCCGAGGGCTGACCACTCGTAGCCGACTTGGAACTTTCGCGCGGCCAGGGCGTTGTCGAAAAACGCCTCGGGGCTGACGTCGACCGACTTGTAAAAGTCGCTCAGGCTAGGCGGATCCATGATGTTGGGGCTCTTTGTCGGGTAGCCAATCTTCTGGATAATGTTGTGCACCTTGTCAACCGCCTTGGCAGTCGTCTCCTTGTCCATCCACTTTGCGGCTTTGAGCTTCTTGGTGAACTCTGTCTTGATGTCGGTGATGATGGTGTCGCCAAACTTCTTGGCCTCGGCCGAGAAGGCCTTCTCGACGAAGAAGCGGCTCAGAACCCAGCCCAGACTGTCGTCGACGTGGCCGACACACGTCCGCCACCTCTCGGGGGTGGACTCGGGGTCCTGCAATAGTCAGCAAATGGGAGAGGTCACATGGATGGAGGCGGAATGGCTAACCTTTCCAGCAAGCTCGTTGACAAAGCGCCTGTAGGGCTTGACGGCGTCGGCGTCGACGTAGGAAGAGAATGACTGAACGGCCTTCCAGACAAAGTAGCTCTGGATGATGTCCTTGTCGGTTTCGGCGAGGATCGTGGCCAGCTCCGACATGTACTTGGGAGCCGTGACAATGACGCGCTGCACGACGAAGCCTTCGGGGGCCTGGTCGTGGATGAGTGCCGTCAGCTCAATCTCGGGCGTGAGCGCAGAAGCCTCGTCAATCGACATGGGGTTGTAGTATTTCTGCCGTCGTGTTAGTGGACAAGTCGCCTCTGGTCTGGTGAACGAGGTACGGTACTCACAGTGACGTCTTGGCGCTCCTCGGTGCTCGGGGAGGCGGCGGCCAGAAGCTTCTCAAAGTCGACGACCTTGGCAAAGTTGTCCTTGTTCTGGTCGGGGAAGAGGTTCCCGAGAACCTCGACAGCAACGCCACGGTATTTCTCGACCAGCGTGTCGTCCTCGTAACGCTCCTTGGAGGGGAGTCCCAATCTGCCGGGGCCGACAGACACGACGACCGTGTCGGGGTCTTTGTCGTCCGCGCCAGTGCCCGTCGAGACGAGGGCGCTGACGCCATATCTGGCGAGGAGAAGGATGGTATCCTTGGTCGGGCCAGGGATGACAGAGGCGGCACCCTCAATCGGGTAGGCCTTCTTGACCTCGTCCAGAATGCGAGAGAGCGGCTCGATTCCGATGCTCTTGATCTTGTCCTCGTTGATGCACGCATCGTATACAGCCTTCATCTTGTCAAAGTTCTGTTCGTCCGCGGACTTGTCGGTGGCGTCGAGCCGGAGTGGCGAAAAGTACGAATGCTAATAGGGGAGGGAGCCTGTCAGTCACCGTGTTTTTGGACATTGGCAGAGCAGAGGGGAAATCGTCACCTGAGAGTCTTTGGGATACGGAGCCTCGAGAATATGACGAAGCAGGAGCTCCGAGTTCTCGGACATGATGGTGCCAGTGAAGGCATCGCCCTGATCCGCACGAAGATCGTGCTTCTCCCTCCATCCACCGCATACCAGCTCTTCGAAGTCGTTGCATGGGTCGAGCTGCTTGTAGTCGGGCGACAGGTTGTACAGGATCTCAGAGGCGGCATGGACACAGGCGGGAGTCATGCAAACCGGGGTCTTCTTGTTCTCGTGCAAGTCATTCCGGGCTACACAAACAAACGTCAACAACAGCCTGGGATGATGGCTTACAACGGGTCACAACCAACCCTTGGGGAAGTGGGAGTAGAGGAAGCTGGCAGCGGTGGCAAGTACAAAGACCTTGACGACGACTCTGCCAACGGAGCAACGCTTGGCGTACGGGCACCGCGATGCCGGCGGATCGGGGGAGACGGGCTGCTCCGAGATAAGAGGTGCCTTCTCCGACATGGCGACGGGCTCAGGCGGGAGCTGTGTTCTTTGCTTGGCTAACTAGACGATGTGATGGTTGATTAACCCAGCCGGCTGAGTATCAAGATGTGTGTGTGTGTGTGTGTGAGATAACTGACAGAGGAAGATGCAGTAACGTAACCGGATGGTGTGGGTGGGCTGAGAGATGAATTGGGTAGGTGGGTTGGGTTGGCGATGCTGATGGAGGAGCTCTCGGAGCTTTCTTTGGTGGAGCTTGGGGCTCGGTTGAGCACGATGACGCTTTGACGCGGCGCAGCACCTGGGGCGCATCTAGCGCGGGGGATCTATCCAAAGGTACCTTTTCATACGTACAGGACTGGTGGTATCTCTTGTACAGTCTGTTACACTGCCAGCGTTCAAAACCTAACTTTTGGTCTGTGTGCTACTGTTGAAGTATGTGTACAGCGGTTATCCTTGTTGTATTGATATGTATGTGTAACTATTGCTGTATCTGCCATCCCCTTGTGTAGGATTTTATGTCTAGAAGCAAAATACATATGCTATTAGATTTTACTATTTTAAATAGTAATACTTAGTCCTAAAATA
>MU846660.1:0-12291 GCA_030867225.1 Colletotrichum caudatum | reverse complement strand
CCCCCCCCCCCCCCCTTCTTGCCTTGCGATCTGTCCAGTACATTAACCGCGTGTGCAGCTGGGCCTTGGATGCCATGAGGGACCTGCGTCTTGCGTGGATGCAGGCCTCAACCTTTCATGACAACTCCATGAGCGTTGCCACACACACCGCATTGGCTTCAGTCCCTTGCGCGCGCGCGCTGGGCGACACACCTCGCGGCAGCGGCAGCAGCCGCAATACCAGCACGCGTGCTGTTGTGTACACCGCCGCCGGCGCCGGCGCCTCCATGCCTCCTCCTCCGACGACACAACCCGCATGAGTAGTAAATAATACGTCTTGACAATCATGCTAGCCTTCCTCGATCCGGAATCCAAGGAGGGACTCCTCCCTCGCACCCTCCGGAAGGCCCACGCCACCGTCGACCAGATCCTTCCCAGAGCCGACACCCTCAAGGACGAAATTGACAGGCTGATAATTAGCACTGACCGACGAGGAGCACGGTGTCGTACCGGATGCCGACGCCCCAGCCGTCGCATATCAACAAGCCGTCGTCCATTTGGCAGAGCTGTCGCCTCCTCGTCCTCGGCGGCGCCAGCCCCCTCGACAACCAAGGCCAGCTCGCCGTCAACTGGACCGACGCCGCCATCAAAGGCGACAAGGCTCTGCTCGCCGTCAACGCTTCCCGAATGCTTGCTTGCCCAGTTGACGCAGAAGGCCGACGATACCATCAAGGCTCTCGAGAAGCAGGTGGCCGGCGCGGCGGCGCGGTTCCACGACGCAAACAAGGCACTGGACGACATGTCGGGAGCGCTTCGGGCCCTGCTTGATACACGCGTATGACCTTGGACGGGATCATCAGCCATCTATCTGCGTGAAAAGGCCCTTGGCTACGTCGTCTGAATTATTCAGGAGAGAGGCATCCATCGCAGGATCGTTTGGTAGTTATTGAATCTACATGATGCTCTCTCTCTCTTTCTCTCTCTCTCTCGCTACCCCCGCTACTCCCGCTGACCCCGCCGTCGCTGCTCACGCAACCATGCCACAAACACCGTCTCGGCTGCCTCTGCACGACGCTCCGCCTCGGCAAATGCCGCCGTTGCTTCCTCCGCCTTGGCCGATGCCTTTGGAAGTCCGTCGAAGCCTGCAGGTAGACCTTGGCACTACTGCTTGTGCTGATGATGCTGCTGCGGCCGCCGGCTCCAGAGGCCCTGGAAGCCTCGTTGTACGCCTCGCTCCCCCTCTTTGTAGGCGTCCCTCGCTCTCGTATCCTCCTTGTTAGCCTCGTCGAGCCGTCTTCGGGCCAGTCCTCGCTGGGATCTCGCGCGGGCAAAGACGTAGTATTCGGCTGGCAGAGGCGCCAGTGCTGGCGGCGGCGTGACGATGGCGTGCGGTGGCGGTTGTGGTAGATTCAAGGGTGATGCAGCAGGCGTGAGAGACGCGGCGTTTGCCTTGATGTGACGGGGGGGGAGGGGGGGAACGCTGCTATCCTGAGCTGCGTCTGGCGACGACGAGATTGCCAACTCGCCCGTGAGAGCTGTAACAGCCTCCACCCCGGTGAGCACATCTGCCGCCGGCGTTACCGGAATGGTCATGTCCCTATCATGTCCATCATCAGGTTCTTGGTCATCTTTGTCTTTCTCGCCTCCATCATCATCATGCTGCGTGCCACTTGTCGAAATATCTCGTGAGCCAGCTCTTCAAATGTCTCTGATCGTCGACGCGCCAAGATTCGAGAAATGGCTCCTCGCCTTCCCCCCCCCGTCGTTGTTGAAGCAATGTTGCTCGCCTTGGTAAGGCGGGACTTCAAGATGGACAAAAGTTTCCTAATGGAGCTCTTGTTGCCTTTGTTCAGCGCGAGGCATTTGACGTATTTTTAGAAGCGGAGCAGCTGGCGGCATCGGATTGCATGCAGCATTGTCGTTGAGGTTGGGGCCTTCTTGCCAGCGCCTGGCTCCATGGACTAATCGCGCGACGAAGCTGTTAGCGCGATTCGGATGCACCGAGAGTCTTGATTGTCGAGTCGAATAACGAGACTTACTGCGTAGGTGAGCTTATCAAATACTTCGGTAGGCATGCTGCTTGGGGGAAGCCGGAACTGATGTCGTGTCGTGACGTAGGGATGTGGATGAGTTGAGGATCAAGTCTGCAGCACCTGTAGCAGAAGTAACAAAAGCAGCGGTTAGGAACCTCTGAAATATTCTTTCTTGTCGTCCCAGTCTTCCGGCGAGGCATTTCTTCGAGGGATGGATGAGTTTAGGATTGGTCTCGTGTTGTCTTTTTTGTTTGCATCGACAATTGGTGCTTAGTGTCGCGGATGACAGCATCCCCGGCCATCTGCAAGGAGTCTGCGGGAACTGAGCAGAAACTTGGGCCATGGAAGAGGGAATCGTCTTCTCCCTTGTTTGTTTCTTCTTGTTAATGTCTTCATTGCTATTTCGACCGGGACGTGATGGACGAGACATGGTCAACGGGGTAATATATGTAATTATGTAAGTGCCTTCCTTGAGTTCTGCTGAGGATGATTTGCATCCAACATTCTGTTTGTTTGTCTCTCTCTCTCTCTCTCGGCAAGTCAGTCATCTGCACAATTCTTCCACCCACAAACCCACTGCTAATAACTTGTTCACTCTTCCATCTGTCCCATCCATCTCCATCTCCATCTCCATCTCCATCTATATCACCAGCAACCAAACAACACAAGCTAACAAATGGCACTCGACTAGGGAGTCTGTTATTAACCCAAACACATCCTCCAGACAGAGAAAATCTTCTGGCCTTGTTTTTCCACCAGCGTCTTCTTCCTCCAGCTTTCCCTCTGACACATTCATAACCGACCTGCTGGAACCCCGTCTGTCTTCCTCGTATCTCTCTTCCACCTTGATTCAACACGCCCGTCGCAAAACACCATACCTCTAAAACAAACCAACAACTCGAGCAACAATGCTGGCAATTTATTACAGGCCGAGGCCGACAAAATGATCAGGAGGATGGATAGGAACCAAAGGGTAAAGACCTAGCCGCGCTTCCCTTCTTCTCGCTGGACCAGACAATATGACTGGCTTGCTGACTTGACTGGGCCAGAAACAACGAGAGGTCCGGGGCAGCACCCGGGAAACGCCCGACCCGGAGACGAAGCCCGGAAAAGAGACCGACACCACCGGCACAGGGAAAGAAATCTACGTGCCTCCCAATACAGATGATGCTGCTGCTGCTGCTGCCGCCCAAAACCTCCCCCCCCAAATCTCCACGCTCGAAGCCATCCCGGGAGACGAATAATAATAACACACAATACAACGCGCCCATCCAAGTGAACCACCAGACCACGAACACGACAACGAATAACAATCACTACGAGACGAATGCATATGTGAAAGGGAACCGTTCAAGCGCGCCGGAAAGCCTGTTGACCAATCTCGCCGGCTTTGCTCGGGAAGTTTGGGCTTGCCCTGCCTGCTGCTACGGCATCCTTCGTAACATTCCACGGCTTTTCTCCATCTCCCTCGCCATCTTCTGTATCTGTTCCGGGTTCTGGGCCTATCAGCCCGTTTCCCCAGGGTTCGGCAGATAGATGTGGCTGTCTCCCATCTCTTCTCACTTGTTGTATCCTTCACCCCCCCCCCCCCCCCCCCCCCCCACCACCACCATCATCACCGTGCCGTTTGCCGTGTCGGTCAGTGGCCCTGTTCCCACAGAGAAGGCCCTCGTCTTCCCCTACGCACGTGGTGTGCGTCAGCTTCTCGCAGACGTGCAGCGCTCGTCTCTCGCAGACACTACCGACATTGTCGTCCTCCATGATCAGTACGCCATGCTCGGCGCCCAGATCGACTCGGCCTGGGCTGAGACTCTTTCGGCACTCCTCACACGGATGCGCTCCGAGCTACGCGACATGGAGTATGTACTGCTCAGTCGCAACAATCAAAGACACCTGGTCCTCGCAGTTGGGGTTTCACACGCATCCCATCGTACCTATGATGCAACTTCGCATACAACGCTTCGTAGAAATCGTCATGTCCGGGCAGAGGATCGTGCAAGACGCAAAGCGGGACCTCTCAGACAAGCCGGATCAACCGGACGGGCCGGCAGCCATCATGAACAATACCACACAGAATCTCTGCGTGTGGGCTGACATTATCGACAGCGGTGCGCTACCAGACGATCAAGCGCTGGCCGACGTTCAACGCGGGGCCGGGAACGACGCCTCGGCCATCTGCGTCATCCTAGAGCGGAACCGGGATGGCAGGGTCAAGGAACGGCTCGAGGTGCTTGATGCCTTCCAGTCGCTGCTCGATGACGGGATAATGAGTCGATTGACATTGCAAGAGGACCTTGAAGCTGCTGACTGGTGGTTTGGTTTTTACTGGTATGCGCTGGCCTCCTTGGAGCTGAAGATGAGCGAGGTGTATCGGAGCTGCTGCGCATTTGCTAGTAAGGTCTTTATGAGGGGGGGGGGGGGGGGGGGGGGGGGGACAATACTTAGTACTCAGGGATACCGTCATGAACTTAGCCTTTGGAGCACTCGCGCTCGGGGTGGGTGTTGGGGGGGGGGGGGGGGGGGGGAGTCGAGCCAGCATGTAACCCAGGCATGTCTGTTGGTGGTCTTGGGCTTATTTATCCATCACCAATCATTACGCCAATCTTGAACAATAGCCTTAGCAGCCTATCTATTTCTTCTGTCAAGTTTGCGTATAGCTTTTGTGGACTTGACAAAGTGACCCTAAGCTGCTGCGTCGTTCTGACAGAGGTGGGAGGTTGACGATGGTGGACTCGTATGTCTGTATTCGAGATGTAGTTCAGTAAGGAATTTACCTATATCTGACGCCCCTTCTCAGGACTAACTAACGTCCAGTAGGAGTCAGAAGACTGTTGCTTCTCAATACAAGCAAAGCCTCTAGGAAGGCAGACACGTCATCCATCAGGAAGGAATCAAGCCTGCATTCTCTTTCCAATAGTCAAGCACCGATGATAAGCAAGTTCAACACCCGACGGCTACTTCTTCCCTCCATTCTTCCATTAACACCATCCATGCATCCAACGTTTCAACAACAACAACAACACGCATCCACGGCATCCATTTGACACCCAAGATACCTAAAATTACCAACAAAATGCATACGCCGCTTAAAAGCGAGACGCTGCTAAGGTCAGGCATCCATCCCACATCCTCTTCTCAGAAGTCAAAGCAACTAGTCGAGACGGATACCCTGCCGCCACACCAGACTACAGTATCAACAGACGATCAAACCAAAGCTATCCCTGACCTTTCTTCACTCTCCCTGAAGAACAGCGCATCTATGTCACCTGCTGTCAGTGTCCCCTCCCCCGTTCTTGGTTTTTATAGGTTTGCCTTTGCCACACGCTGACTTATAAAAACTTATATAGGAGGTCTTAGCCGGCATCCGTTATAAAACTAAGGGAAAACTCCCATACATCCCATCCATCGCTGACGATATCAGCCATTTGGCCCCCGGCTTTAATCCGAATAAGCTTACCGTCGCCAAGCTGCGTAATATCCTCCTTACGAACGACGTCAAGTATAGTGCTGCCGCTACTAAAGCAGACCTCGTTTGTCTTTTCTACACCGAGATCTCCCCGAGAGCCGCTGCCACCCTCAGGGCCATGGCGGACGTCAGACCGACAGCCAAGGGGATCATCGACGCTTGACGAGGTTCAGCAGCCATGCGGGGATAAACCACACTGCGTGGGCATGGGAACAGGAATTTCGTCATGTACAGCTAGCTAGGTCTTACCGTCGCAACCTGCATGCGTACTGAAGAAGAGCCTTGCATACTATTAGTGTTTCTGTTTGATTTCCATAGGGAGCTCGTTGCGGTAGCAGATGGCAGAAAAAAATGGGAAACCAAACATTACCATAATCTCATCTTGCTCCTCTCTCCCTGAGCAAGACTCGGTCAACATTTAAAGCCGGAAGGCATCCGTATCCGCGGTCGAATCCGCGTCCCTATCCACCCCGCCCGGACGCCGTCGCCCTCGTCCTCTGTTGACGACTGTGTATGGTAAAAACTGTGGTTTGCTTGTGAAACACTACTGGGGACTGCCTTGAGTTTGTACCTTGGTTAATCACTTGTCTCTTTCGAACCCGAGTCTATCTGATCATCTCTCTGTGTGCTGGTAACCCTCCTCATCTTGATAATGCATCTGCTCCCTACAAAGCAAGCCATGGACTAACTGTTCGACCCCCTGCCCCTGCCCTTGCGCGTCATCCTCTTGACAAACGCTTTCTTCCTTCCCATTAGACTCGATATGCTTGTCAAATTCCGCGATTGCGAGCGACCTCGGGATGGGGAATTACGTCGTAAATGGTCCGGTCTCGAACAGGGAACCTGCTCTCTCGCTACAAATGCATGCCTGTGCTGCTCCATCTCCTTGTCTCTAATACTGACGCGCGTGTCACTAACAGGAAGAAGCGTTAGTGTTGTGGCCAGCAGAAAAAACACCAAACAAAACATTTCTGTCTGGACCTGTCTGGACAGAACACCACCACCATCACATCGACAGTCGAGACGTCGCACGCGTCTCTCTGGTCCGGACACCTTCAAGGATTGCTTGAATCCGCATCTAGAACTTTTCGTTTTCTGCTCCTCTCCACACAGCACGCTCCGCTCATGTGTCAAGCAGACACAGTAGTGATTTCAAACATGACTTTTGACGACGGTAAGCCTTTCGTTCTGCCTGCCCTGTCACGCACTTGTCTCCTCCGTCACGACACTACCATCTCTTGCCACGATTACCCATGTAGCATTCCACAGTCGTTTGTCTTTGAAGGCATCTGAAACTCGGACGAGCTGGCTCAGATCTAACTTGCCCGGTTCAATAGACACAGGAACCTCCACCATGTCTGGTCCAACGGCTAACGTCCACCACCGCACACATGTCACCCCCCGCAAGCCTCGCCAGGTCCCCAAGCTGCAGTACCAAGTCACGACCGAGGTCGATAGCCCGAGCCCCATCTCATACTTGAATGCCTATGCTGACGCTGACGCTGTCTCTTGTAGGACGGCTCGCCTGGCACAACCCGCGGTCGGTCGGGGACATGCAAGATTGTACGTAATTAGTAGTCGAATATGTCGGTATCTTGATAAATCTGGCAGCGTGGGGATGTTTGAGAGAGAACCAGTCGTCGGTCAGCGTTGGTCTTGATGGTTTTTCGATATCAGTAAATGAATGGAATGCGGATGGACGGAGCGGGCGGTGAGCGGCGAAGAAGGGAGCGCTCGAGCTATGATTGTCAAGAGATGCCGGCTGTTAGTCGGTGCATGGAATGGATGAAAAAAAAGAGATGGATGGCTGGACGAGGTAGAGCTCTCTGAGGCTTGTATTTGGGATGGAGGCTGTTAAGTGCGTGGGCGGGACTTGTGTGCAATGCAGGAAGAAGATAGAAAAACGATGGAAGAACAAACCGCTGCTGCTAACAGTGGCCCAAGGTCTTGCTTGGCTAACTGGCCTTCTTGCTAGAATCTGTCTAACGGCCGGCACTTTCACCCATCATCTTTTTTAGGACTGGCGCTCTACAAGCTCGCATTCGCTTAGACGGTATGGACTTTGGTTCGTTCCTTGGTGATAGTTGCTTTCGTTATTAGAGGCGAAACGGCAATAATGAACAGACTCTAGGGCTTTCATCGTGTATTTTGGTGTGCTAGCAACACAACTGCCATCGCGTCAATGCAAACATGGTTCCGAGTAAGGCCCGCGGGCATACTAGAATGGGGCTTCTCTAAGAGACTTGGACGAGTGTCGATGCAAGCGGCATCTATCATCAGCTCGGGCATCACGTACATAACCAGCCGCGACATTAAGCGTGTCCTAAATCTTGTGCTGCCAAGACTCTCATCAGCAACCCTTGGGGGTCTGTTGGCATGGATCTTAGGCGTTAGGCTCTGGCTCATGCACGTGGCGCTGAAAGGTTTTCAAGACGAGAGCAATAACCTATTAGTCGCCATACTGAGAACTAAGAAATATCCCATGTTTTCTGGGTCGGCCCTGTCATTCGCAACGAGGTAAAGGCTCCTCTGCCGCTTGCTCTAGCTCCATTAGGGCGTCACATAGCTTTTGTGCCGCCTCGAGCACCCGCGGTCGCTTCACCCTCTGGGCCTCCAATGTCCGATCGGCTAAACGCTTTGTGCGAACTGTCGAGGCCATTTCCCTGTCGATCTGCTGCTGGGAACCCACTGTGTCTGCCATCGCAGCCGAGGCGGAACACTATTCCTCCTCGCTGTCGATAGCACTATCGGCCTGTTGTTCCTCGATGGCTTGGATACGAGCCAGTGTCTTGTCGCGCAACGCAACGATGCGGACTTGGGATTCCGCTTTCTGTTCCGCTGCGTTGGCCGCGCATGTCACGTCCTGGGCGATTTGGACGCAGATCTTGTCGAGGCGACCGCTCCGACGAACCTTGTCCAGCAACAACTGGATCGCGTCCGGCTCCGGCTCCATCTCTTTGTTCTGGCTCTTGTCATGACTTGTGACACCAAGCCTTTCCTCCTCATCGTCCATGCTGCCTGTGAATATGCCGCTGTCGTGAAATGCGTCAGAAGCGATGTCGTTGTATTGATCCTCGTCTCCGTGGGGTGACGACGTAGATCTAAGCGGAGTGTCGTCGGGAGAGATATCCTCAAAGTCCGAGAACGTATCCTCGTCTTGACCGGCGCCTGATGCAGTCTCTTTCTGTGCCAGCCCCTCACCAATATCCAACGGTCGGTCGTCTCGCATCGGCGCGTCTCGGTTCTGAGAGTCCTCGTTACCTTCTGGTTGTTGTCGATGAGGTTTCGATTGTAGACGGGGTTTCGGTTGCGGACAACTGCGCAATGCAGAGGAGGCTTCTCGATTGTAGGAAGCTTTGACGTGATCCTCGACCTTGTTCGCGGCGGCAGCTAGAGTAGACAGGACTATCAGCATGAGGACCACAAGCGAGAGAGCGGTACGAGCAGCGACAACAGAAGCAGAGCTCACCAGTCTTTTTCGCAGCCGTGAACTCTCGCGGGTAGAATGGCTGGGCAAGGTAATTGGGGCCGGTGCCCCGGACGCGCACAAGTCGGCAGAAGAGGCCAGCAGCGTCGTCGGTGCGGGGGATGTTGAGCCAGCAGGCGCGCGAGGCAACAGCGACGGGGCCAAAGAAGAGGTAGAGGTCCCAGTGGGAATCGAGGCCGAGGTTGGCGGCAGCCCTGGTGCGGTAGGCGGCCTCGTTGCGTTTGGGCGCGACGCTTTCGTCCCAGTGCTGGCCGTAGACAAGACGGAGAACCAAGCGCAGGCAGTCTTGGGTGATTCGGCCGCGCAGCCACAAGGCGAACGGCTGCGCGTCGAGGCGAGCGGCGGCGTCGAGGCTGTTGATCTTTTCTGAATAGACAGCAACGACCTTGTTCCAGGCCTCAACAGCCTCGGTGCGCGCAGCAGTAGTGGCGGAGACGAGCACGGCAGCAGCGCGGTCAAGCTCAGCGTCAATAGCGTCTGCTCCCGATGGACCTGATGTCGGAGGGTTGTCCGTGGTCGCCATTCGCCATACAAGCGCTGCTAAACAAATTGAGACAAGCAAGCGACAGGGGTTTAAGACATTGTCAGAGAAAAGGTAGGGATGGGGTCGGGTGGTGACGTACTAGTATGAGTCTGAGCTAACCAATCGCCTAAAATGGAGAGCTATATTGTTTAGATGCATCAACGTGTTGCATGGTGCAACACAAATATTCGTCCAAGTGTGATATTACAGAAAAGGGGTCTTCGCCCCACACAACCATCAAACTGAGCATTCGGTCATCCCCCCTCCCACCTACCCCTCCAAGACACGTGACCTGCCTTTCCACCTTGTCATTCACGACACGAACACTTGGCCCACAACACACACTCACGACACAAAGCCCACCGCCTGTCTTGCCTCTGAAACTCCTGCTCACGATAGACACGTGGCTAGAATCCGCGACAGATCAGCAACGTCCTACCCCCTCACTACCTCAATCGACGCCTCCTCCACGGCGACCACCGCCCGCCCTTCGATATGCTCCCGCTCCCGACGGAGAATCTCAATCCGTCCCCCCTCCCTCATCCATAACACTACGTGCATCTAAGAGCAGGTGGATTATGGCGTCCGACGCAGCCAAATCTACGCCCACCGGTAACCCGCCATCATGATAAGATGATTGACTACCATCTGTAGGCGCGCAGTACAGTTATACACAGCGGGAGTCGGGCCTCTAGGTTCAGGTTGAGGGCTGCGTCAACAAGCTCGCCGCACGTGTCCGTATAGGCAACAGACCTGACAACAAGCGCGCGTGTCTGCGCCAACGCGTTGTCAAAGACAGGTCCATTAAGCAACAGTAAGCCCCACGACGTCCATGTCGAGTAATACTGCAAGCCCGTGCAAGCGTGACGTCTTGACCATGTGCGGTTGTTAGCTGTGTTTGGCGAGGAAGTCTTCCATGACAAGCTTAACTCTCGGACGCCACACAACCTGGACGCAATCGCCAGGGGCCTTGCAGATGAGCTAGCCTATGGCCACGCCGCGGATGGGTGTAGCATAGTCGATACTATCAGTCAACCAGTTAGTCAGTCTTCTGTGACAGGGGAACGACGTCTCGTCACTCACGGCAGGGTTGCCTCTGTTGGTGTACCGCGGTTTCGGGAGGTGTTGGTCTATGATGGCAGTAAAGCATTTCTGTTCTGAGTTGCAAGATGAGAGAATAAAGACGATTGCCATACGTAGAGCTTATAATCAACCATGTCCCTTTCTTAACTGATAAGCTAAGAGCTATGTTATGGTATGCAAACGATGGCAAGACATAGAATGGTGTAACAGTAAAGAATAGTGTCTAATCCTCTACGCCTACCATCAAGCCATGTCAGGCAGTGTTGATGAGAATGTTGGTTATTATATTGGAATTGACTCTGGAGGTTCTAAACCATGGTGGGAACAACTTACCCCAGTTCCTTCCTCCTCTTCCTCCTCTTCCTCCTCTCCCTCTACCACCACTACTACTGTCTTTGTGTATTGAATCAGGGGTGTTTGGCTGCCTACCTTGCCCCCTCTTGTGATATCTCTGGCCTGTGTGCGGTTTATAAGTTCCGTTTGGCTCTATTTGTGTTAACACGTGCGGACCACCTATATGATCTGGCAACAGAGTAAAGAAGATGTCGATTCGCGACCCGTGGGGAGGTGTCGCATACGAGACAGTCGTTACCATCCATTAGCTCTCTTAATAAGTCTCGCATAAAGAAACACTGTAGAGAAGATAGAGATAAACCGGAGCCTATGGGAGGAGACATTACATACCCTCTGACGGCGTTGGAAGTCAGCATGGCTGCCTGCTTGAGACAAGGGACGTTGGCCTTATTTCCTTGGCTGCTGCTGCCGCCTTGCGTGTCGTCCTTCTTGTATTGGCTATTAAGCTTTGTTAGCCTGATGCTCTGTTTAAGCAGCCGCTCCACCATTAGCAACATCTGGTGCTACTGTTTGGCGGCCTACCAGGCATGTTTGGCATGTGCCGTCTTCTGCTCTTGTAACAGCCAGGTGTCTGCCTCGATGGTGTCGGTCGCACGGTCGATCTATCTCTTAATCAAGCCGATCGGATTGAGAGCGATCTTGGGAGGCGGTCGAGGGACGGCCGGAGATGTCAGGGCCGTCATGACGGGCATCGTGTGAGCACCTGCGGGGTTGGGAGTCAGACAGTAAGCTTTGAACGACGACGACAACGACGACAACAAGGAATCCAGGTCTTTCCTTCTCACCTTGATGGGGTGGCACAACCGGCAGTATGCCAAGCCTCTAAAGAAGCAGGTCCTGTCGCTTTTCCACATATCGGCTGCACGCGTCGCCGTACCACCCGTTCATCGTGACACAGGTCGGATAGGAACCTCGCAGCACATGCTCACAACGCTCAGAATGCAAACCACCGTATGCACCCAGCCATACGCTTGCTTAACATGTTTGTAGGCAAGGCGTAATCCGGTTAGCCTAGTAGCAATAGATAGATATATACATATAGAGAGAGAGAAAGAGAGGACAAGAGATAGCTATATATCTAGGATAAGGCACCCTGGCTTATAGATATGCTTCTCTGCTCTCTACATCCTTCTCCGTTCCGCTGCTTTTTGTAACCAATCACTGCTATAAATGCTTTAATATAACTGCCTTCTATGGTAACTTCTTGGCATAAGGTGGCCAGTTTATTCCTAGGTTTCCCAAGTTAGTTTAAGATGACTAACATTTCCCATACAGCCAAGGGGCCTCCTCTCTTGCCTTGTAACGCACTTAAGTACTCCTTTAGCATTGCTATGGCCATAGAACCATTAAGATGATAGAAGGGCTA
>MU846659.1:0-12335 GCA_030867225.1 Colletotrichum caudatum | reverse complement strand
AGAGAGCTTTTACTTACCCCTCCCACCCTGCACTACGTAAAACAAGTAACCAATCAAATTGCATAATATATCTCAGGTGGGCGGGGTAGGTAATCTCCTCCACTCTCCTTCCATCTCTTTCCTTCATCTCCCTGTCCCTCAACAAATTCTCCTACCCACTATCATTTCTCTACCTTATATTTCACCATGGAACATCAATTTCCGACATCCTCACTGACTGTTACGTACGATAGTTTGCTTTATAATGAAGGCAGCAGGCAATACGAGAATTGGCAATCGTCAATCATTAATGACGGCGTCATTAGTGAGCTCGAAGATTTCGTTACCAAAGAGTTGAAACGCGGTCCAGCAAAGTTCGTCGAAAGGGCTGAAGGGTCCTATAACATGATGTTTCGATTTCGGTTCCCCGCTGGAAACGACGCAGCGCTTCGATTTCCTAAGCCAGGACATACACCTCTGAATCTCGCTATAGAGAAGTTGGCAAACGAAGTTGCATGGATGGAATACCTAGAAGCGAATACGACTATACCTATTCCACACGTGCACAACTTTAGCCTACAAACATCTAACAACCCACCACTCGATCTACCATTCATTCTGATGGACTTTATTGAAGGAGACAATCTCCGCGACTTCCTGACGAGCCTGTCAGCACCAGGAGAGGACACTGCCGCCGACGCCATGCGCTCAACCGTCTACGAACAACTGGCCGGGTTTTACCTCCAACTCAACCGCTTGCGGTTCGAAAAGATTGGGTCTATTGCCAAGGATAGACTCTCGGGGCAGTGGGAAGTCACACAGCGCCCCTTCACCATGGACATGCACCAGCTCGTGTTAGGTGTTCAAGGATATCGGACTGACGGATGGCCCACCAAGCCATTGGAGCGATCCATCGACTACTTCAATTTTGTGGTGGATCAGCAGCACAACCAGCTCTGGGGACTGCGCAATTTGAACGTGCCGCGTAACCGTGAACAGGACATTCTGAAGCAGGCCGCCGAAATCTCCCGACTGAGGTTCAGAGCCCGTGTGGGCTTCAAACAGCTCGTTCCTCTGTTCTGCGACCATATGAATGACAGGAGCCCCTTCCTCCCTTTCAACCCGGATCTCGATCCGCGAAACATGGTCGTCGATCCAAACACCGGCCGCATTATGGGCATTTTCGATCTCGAGTTCACCAACGCCATGCCAGCTCAGTTTGCACAAGATCCGCCATTGTGGTTGCACAGGGTACTTCCAGGCCAGTGTCTTGAACGAGACTTTTTCCCCTGGTTTTTGGAAACCTATCGGCCTTATCTGGACCGGTTTCTGGCTGCCATGAAGAGGGTAGAGCAAGGGGGGCAGGATGAGAAAGGTCAAAAGCCACTGTCTACTATGATGCTCGAGTCTTGGACCAGCAAGCAGTGCTGGTTCAACTACGCCGCCCACAATTCTGACCATGTGGACGCTGTATACTGGGCAGAGCTTCACAAGCTCCATCCAGGCGGAGATGCGCCCGAACTTTCGATCATCATGGAATCCGAGATGAAGAAATATGTGGAACACACCGAGAGGCAGATCGCGGCATTTGAACAAGCATGGGAGAACGTGTAGGTGGCTTCTGGATATGTTGAAATGACCGCAACGCTGGTGGTGAAGCACCTGGAGGCAGGTTCTTTTGCGAGTTGTCCGAAACTCACTCGGTCCGGACAGCTGCCACGCCGCCCATCATCTCAGAATACCAATGTTGCCGAGTTGAAAGGCGCAGTTGACGGAAGAGGCCGCTGCATAGGCAGCATTTGTTAACTCTTTCGGGCCAGCAGGCGAGGGGTCGGCAAGGCAGCTGTCGCAATGCCGTCATGTCATCGTAATAGCCTTGCAAGGATTTCATCGACGCCGGAACAACCTATTGTCGCCACTTCGGTTCGCCGACCTGCCCAGAGGCGTTTGTCAACGGCCCGGTCCTCCCATTTTCGCACGCACGCACGCACGAATTCAAGTCGATTTCTTTCGTTAATTTATAGTCTCAAAGTGACACTGCGACTTACCCCACTTGGTGCTGTGCTCCCAGAGGCCTCTGAGAGCAATGGACCGATGTCGTGCGCCGCATCAACTGCTCGACGACCTGGCGTTGGAACATTGATGCCATGGTCTAGGCCGGCAACACGGTCGGCATTTTCGTTGTGGATGCTCTTCCGCATGACATGGAAAGCTTATCTGACAGCACAGGCCGTTACATGAACAACTGCAAAGATGTCCTGGGCTGTCGATGAGCGGCCAAGGCAACTCTATCTAGATAGTGGCGGTTGTGGCTGGTCACAGAGCATGTGAGAACCAAAACGGTCAAGACCAACGAAATGCAGCGGAACAATAAATACAACAATGGATGGTTTAAATGCATACTCTTGGCAGCGATAGGTGTCTGGTTTTAAACATGGTTTCGTATGTTTTCACAATTCATTACGCTAGTCTTGACGCAGTGTTGCAGAATGTGCTTGATTCTCAGGGCAAATGTGCGCCTTGTCAAGGGCTGCCAACCACACCTGGCTGCTACAGCTTAGAGTGTCTGGCTGATGCCTTGTATATACTTGGTGAATTCACCAGCCAGTTCAGGGCCATCTCCAGGACTCAGAGCCCTTAAAAATGGCACATGTGCCTCGGAGGGTACACTTTCGCTGCACAGTGCAAACGCGCAGCCCAATACACAGAGAGCATTTCAAAACGGTAATAAGTATCGCGCAGTTTCTAGTTTCATTTCCTTAATATGTCTGTCAAGTTTTAATACGTCAAAGCTAATGGTGTATTAATCCGGCCTGTTTTGCTTTAAACACAGAGGTTTTGTCTATGACATGTCGCTCCGTGTATGTTTTTAGTGGAGAAAAATGTGTAATATGATACGTACCCGGGGCGCCCCGTCCGGCGCGGCGCCGGTCCGGTCGCGGCTGCCGCTTTTGTGGCCCCACATCGCCGACCGCAAGCCCGGGGCTTTTTGCCCCCCCCCTAAACATAGTCTTTTTCGCTCTCTTTTTCTTGATTCTTTTTTCCTCTCTTCATCTCAAGTTTGTCACCTCCGCCCGCCCTCACGCAACTTGAACTCACCACCACCACCATCGCTCAATTTCGCCTACACGCGCGCACACAGTCACGCCTTACAGCCACACCATTCATCGGTCGTTGCCATGCCGCCGGGAACCCGAGGCCGAATCTCTGCTGCGGCTCGAGACTCAACAACGCAAGAACTCGTGGCAAAGATTGTCGAGGTCGTGAAAAAGGCCGCTGATGCAAGCGACGCCGCAGACACGAATGTGCAGCGGCTTGGCACGCCCTTTCCGACGCCAACGGAGAAGATCTAGCAGCCAACTCCCACGGAGCGAAACCGTTTCGAGACTTCGTCGTCGAGGAGATTCCAGATGACGCCCTGCGATCCGTACTCGAGTTTTCCTTCCAGACTTCCTTCAGAACAAACGCCGAAGCAGGGCTCCTGCGGCAGGTTGGCGAGACGTTTGGTCTGAGTACGTGGGCAATCATCTACGTTGCCTTCGGCACCATCGTCTCAGCATTTGGGAAATCGCTGCGGTCGTTGCATGGGCTGAAGAAAGACCGACCAGAGTTGACGTTTGACCACGTCGCTGATGTCGCCGAGGCAAACCGTCAGCGTCGTTTGGGCAACAAGTATCGTCCCGGGTTTCAGCCGCCCATGCAGCTCAATGACATGCTCAACGAAACGCCGTCACGTCTCATAGATAGTCCTGCAAGCAACAGAACGCCGGCAGCCGCCTCGGATTCCTATATCGACGATGAGTCAAGTCTTCTGCAAGTTCTCCAGCTAGAGGATAATCACAACAGGGGCGGAAACGACTCGCTAAAACAAGAAACAGGGCGATATTCCCATGCAGTATCACAGTGCCCAGAGGTTCAAGAAGAACCGATGCCCGGCGATTCTTCTTCCCCAATTCTTTTATTCTCGTCTTTGCCCAAGGTCGGCCGCATTTCGCCGAGGGAAAGAAGCCTAGGGGTTAGTTTTGGCAACAACATGTTCGAACCCGATGGTAATCTTCGTTCCTCCTCGCCGGCCCCTGAGACACCCTTGGGCAAGTTGGAACCCCCCCCCCCCCCCCCCCCCCCCCCCCGTTAATGACGAGAACAACAGGCGCACCTCGTGGCTTCAGTCTGTTTCCTCGGGCTTCAAACTCCCTTGGCAACCTCCAGCCGTTAAGACGGCTTCGCCATCAGGTCCCACACCCCATGCCTCTCTAGGAAAGCGAGACATGGAAAAATAGTTACAAGAGGGGAAGCCTAAGCGCCCCAAACTGCGTGATTTTGTCATAGATCCAATGAACCAGACCATGACACACCTCTGTCTAGAACCAAGCCACCATCGGTCGATCATATCATTGATCCAAGTCCTTTGCAATCTGGACGGTGGCTGAATGACAACATCGTAAACGTGGCCATCGAGCTCGCAACGGCTGCCTCACCGAACAATTTCGTCTTCATCGAGTCGTGGTTGTTTTCTAGCAACGCGCAAAAGTCGACAGCGATTGAGGTGAAACTCCAGCAATCTCCCGAGGCCGACATACTTACGCCGATTAATGTCGAAATGTCCACTGGACCTTGATGCATATCCATCGAGCCACGAAGACCGCAACTGTCTACGACTCTTTGGGGGGAGGCCTGCCGACTGATGCGAAAGCGCGGCAATGCATCAGTCAGCTTCATCGCCTGTTCCCAGGCCATTTGCCAAGAGACATGGCACTGGAACGGGGAGAATGCGCCAGGCAGCCAAATTCAAGTGACTGCGGCATTGCGACCATTGCAAATTCCATATCCCTCGCCTCGGGGGTATCGCCAGCGCTCAAGTTGCCCTAGAACGTCTAGCGACCGTTGATAGGGTTTCTGCTCGGGGTTCATGACCATGAATCAGTAGCCGCTGAGCTGATCAAGAAGACGGAATTGCAACCGCTTGAGACTGAATCGACAAGCGTTCCATGGAGGGCCGCGACGCCACCTGGGGACACCGCAACCTCCCTTGCGGATGCTGTGATGCTCCAGAGGAAGATGGGCGAGGCTCTGGAGCGCGCAGAGTCACGCCGCCTGAAAGTTCTTGATGGCTTGATCAGCCAAAGGCGGGCAGTGATCGATATGCTACAAGAGGCCTTCACTTCGCAGCGAGGTTTTGACAGACAGGGCAACGTACACGGCCGACAAGGCCAAGGCGGATGTTGATGCTGCATTGAACGAATTCACAAGCCTTGCCGACATGGCATATCAGTGGGCCATGGACCCCCGCACAGTCAGAGTGGGCAGTGGGAAGCGGCAGCCGGATGGATGCGCTCACTCAAGAACGGCGCCGGGCGGGAAAGAGGATGAGTCTTGCCCGGTTAGCCGGATGGGGTTTTGAGAGAGTCAAGAATGAGCTATCAACTCTCATAGAAGCCCATGAGAAGCGCCTGGGTGAGATTGACCAGGAGAAGTCGCGCTGGGGGGTTGTCGAGTCGCCTGAAGGACTGGTGACTGGCCGCAGTACGGCCTAGACTGTACATATTCGACCACAGGGGGAGCAAGCAGGAGAGAAGCAGAAGCACCTGTCAATACCTACAGGTCATATACTATGTGTTGTGTAATACATACATGTTGGAACTTCCAGCATCAAAGCAGTAACAAGTACCTCCATTATTTGTAGTATGTTTCTCTAACTAAGTGAGACTAGAGGAAAAGTGTGACAACATAGCAAACTCCTACTCAGGCGTCACTCGTGTATTCAACAGTCCAGCAGAGGGCAACATGATTACGGATGCGGTCTGTTTCAAAGTCAACCCTAAACAGCCGGAGCACGTTTACAAACGCATCCTGGGTACATGGATGACGCCAGTGAGGCCAGCCAGGATGCTGCTGCCGCTGCACACTCACGCCCAGCGCGACGACAGGTTGCCTCCGGGCCCGAACCCAAAGCGACACCGCGCCAATGATGGCGAACTAAATGCTGGCCCAACACATAGAGTCTCTCATACCCAGCCCATGATGAAGGCAGAAGCAGGAACCGCTCAGTATGAAACAAAGGATGGAACTCTTTCAGGTGCAGGCAGAGCGACATCCTCGTCACTCAGCATATGCGGTGTCTTTGCTCTGCTGTGTCAATCATCTTCCGTTTAGGGGCATGATCAACCTGAAGAGTTTGCGTCAATCAAGCCCACGAAAGCGGGACATGGTCATGAAGATGAATGGTGCTGTTGAATGAATGAGCTTTGATGGTTTTGCAGCCAAGGGCATAAGCATTCTTTCCAGGTTAACCACCGTCCGCTCGGCAAGAGTCTTCTTGGCCCGACCTAAATACATTACAGGCATGCCGGAACCAAGGGCCACACATACGTTTAGCTCCTAGTTGATTGTATAGACCCTCAGCGCCGACACAGGGGGGCATAGTGACTTTCAACCGTAGTATGTTAGCCGCAAGCTTTGTGGCGACGGAGGGGCCAGAGAGGCGCGAACAGCCGTCTTGTTGGCGGACACGTCCTATACCATATTACAACCGCAGGTGAGAGGGTGGATTCATCGAACCGCAGTGCTTGCCCGAGGTACAAGTGTAGTGCGCCAGAAAGCCTGGGTGTGCGTCTAATTAGCCCGGCTGCCGCATGATTTCCGTAGACGCTGTATTACTGGGAATAGCTTCATGCCCCTGCGTGAGAATTTACAGCTAGGCACCTGCGCAACCTTGGCAAGTAAGAATGTCCACTGTAATCAATAAAACTCAAGGTTGTTTCTTGGCCGGTCTCCTCTTCACCTCCCTCCCCTATATCACGAACGCAAACGCGTCCATCTTTCACCATCCTACCTACGGATACATACCCACAAACAAACAACCAACCTCACTCATACAAACCACACCACACCACACTGTCTACCGCCATCGCATTGACTCTTATGAGACAACAGATCCATGTCGTCAGCTCCCTTGGAAAATGCCCTCGATATAGTTAATGCATTCAAGTTTGACCTCGACAACGTTTGGGCCACGCTCCTTAAGCAGTGGAACCACCTTTAGGAAGCCTTTGACTCCATCTCTCCTCCTCCATGCCAGCCATTTCAGCTTTGGGCCTATAACAAAGTCGATCCCAAAGTCTTGACGATTGTTCTTATAGAGCTTTTCTAGCACTATCTTATCAAGCAAAAGAACCTATGCTACTAACTAACGGCTGTCGTATACCGATTTAACTTAGAGCCTGTCACCATTGGCTTCTTCTGCGGCATCAAAGTCGCGCTTAATTACCAATGCCTTACAGCCCTTAATACCCTTTACTCTAACAAACCTGAAGTCACCCTAGCCGATGTCGCCACCAGAGTCTATCACCTGCAGACCGATATCACTAATTTGTCTAACTCGGCTAGCAGGACCAACAAGTCCAAGGCCACCGCCGGTCCCAACCTCAGGGGAAGGCCCCTCGAACTTACAAGAAAACGCTTTTGAGACGCTCTTCAGTTCTATGAGGTTTCTTTCTCCCTACTCGCATTCTCAGATCGCGCTAACAAGATGCATTGCAATCCCAGACGATCCCACCGCTTGGCCCGTGAGACGACCGAAAGGCGGCAACCTGACATGAGCAGACTATCCAGGTTGACCTCTGTCCGAAAACCCAAACAAGTCGGCAAACAAGACTCAGCCTCATCCAGGAGTGTTCTGAAGAGGAAGTGTCAGAGACATCTGCTTTGGAGCAAGGCCGCGGAGACGAAGGAAACGACCACTCTGTCGCTCTTGAGGATACATCAGACCATTTCTGCAGCCTTCCATGTTTTCCAAGACTTTAATGACAACAAAGACAACAAATTTGACGACGATAACAACTTCAAACACGCCCTGCCACTAGTCACACACATTATCTTTCATAACGGCCAAGATCAAGAAGACTCACTCGCACAAAATATTACGCAGACAGTTGCTGACGATTCGTTGCCATCCCCGATTTCCTTGCAGTCCTACAAAGCCGATGATGACAGTTTCGTCCTGAAATCCAACCTCGCAAACACGGTGACGATTCGAAAAAGACTGTCAGGCCCATATTCGTCCAGCTGCAACGCACCTACAAAGAGGCGCAGACTTTCAAGGGGTGACGCGCCAATCGCTGCTGCCCGGATAAACGGCCCTCGATACGAGAAGGACGGTTCGTTCAAGTTCATGTTTGGTTTGACGGACAAACGCATCGCACCGTCCCCGGTAGCTGGCTGCTACAGTCTGTCGCCGCCAAAATAGTCCTGCTGTTTCTGTACCCGTCTGTCAACCAGGGAAACCCGGCCGCTCGGATGTTTCTTCTCCACAGCCGTCTATTGATGTCGAGACGCAATCGACAAGTCTGATGGCCAACAACCGCCGCCCCAATCTTGAGTGGCTCATCTCACATCTCGACCGATTCGATTCAGGGAAATGGTTCAACGACGACATTATTAACACTCTGACGGTTATGTAGCGACTTGGCTGCCTTGGTGGAAACAGGCGCGCCCACAAGCGCATGGCAAGGGTAGACAAAAAAGCCGCAGTGGATAGAACAAGCGTCCAGGAAAGCGACGATGCTTATACCCTATAGACAGGGAGGCAATCATTGGGTTCTCTACCACTATGCTTCTTCCTCCATCCTCTACGTCTACGATCTTCTCGGTCATGATGTCAGCCGCGACAATATGACCACCCAAGAAGTTACGTCGTTTGTTTTCAAGAGCCTACAGGCTCGCTCTTCTGCCTCGTTTTATGTCCTTGAAGGTATGTTATAAGCAGATAACGTAACCACACTGTGTCAGGCCCTACGCGTCAGACAAATCATAGCAACCTGTTAAAAATTTACTTGCAGGGACCGATACAACCAAACACTTGGGACTGCGGGGTGTACCTGATTGCCGCTGCCTCGATTCTGGCAGAGGGGAACACTCTCCCAGACAGATATGATGGGGATGTTCTGCGACAGCGATACCGCAACATGTACCTCACGAATCCCTTTTCCACGCCGGCCGAAAGCATCTGGAACTGTAACGCCGCATCAGAGGGTACCACCACAAGACAGACAGTATAGCCCACGCCTGGCGCAGCGACCCGGCCAACACGACGGCAAGTATCCACGCGAAAACGACGAGGAAGGTGACGGCACAGACCCAGAAACGGGAACCGCACCACGAGATGGTAGACCAGAAGCATCGCAGGAGACAAACACACACCCGCATGATGGGCGAGACGACTGCACCCAGGATTGTCCTGGCTGCCGTTCTAGCCGCCGCAGCAGCAGCAGCAGGAGGTCATGATGACAGGCCCTGTCTCTTCCCGTCGCCCTTCCCGTCTTGCTTCGCGCCGGGCCTTGACCTCATCCCGCTCCCTGAGCACTCTCTGGGCTCTAGCGACGGATCTCTAGTATTCGTTATCATTGCTTTTGTGGCGGTCGTTGTGGTTGATGCTGCTCATGGTGATGAACGCCGTGTGTTTGCTATAGAAATGAAAGGTGGTGATGGAACTCGTTTTGACCTAAGAAGCAGAGGACTTCTAGACATTCTCATAGGGATTTACACTAACGCAAAGGTAACTGCATATATAAGTGTATCGAGAGCTGCAAGAGCGTATGTGACTCACCAGATGCGATCAAGTATCGCGACTCATCGGTGAGGGTAGGCTATGTTTGTGAAACAGCCACTCGTTTATTACACGTCACCTAGCCAGCGCTCCATGTGTGCTTGCAATTTAGAGATGATGTGTTAGAGGTTATTTATCTTAGTGTATTCTGTCGTCTCGTCTTCTCTTGTCATATTTTCTGGCTGCATGTGGATCGAGAGCTTTTAGTATTACCTTGGCAAAGCAGAGCAGCCACACGCCAATGAAGCATTATTAAGCCTATCTCTCTCTCTCTCTCTCTTGCTCTCTTGTGTACACAATTTTTCTCAAACCACGCTTATTCTTCACGTTGTATGTAAAAATGGAATATCACCGACCCAAAAGCTGGTCATTGTCGTCGTCGTCTCTTCTCGCAAGCCTGCCCTGGGTTCTCGCCGGGGCTGCAGGTGCTGGCCTCCTAGCCGTCCAGTCCTCCCGCGCCGCCACCAACAGACGCCTCTATTCACAAGATCTGCAGCACCTCCTCAGCCTCCGCCACATCATTGCTGTTAACCTGGGTATTGCGCCTACGCCCCTCGGACTACTAGACTTTGATGATGAGGATGCCTTACGGCCCTGCTATGTGGCGACCGTTCTGGAGGAGAGCGTGCACGACGTAGTCCTGGCAGCTGGCGAGACGGCACGGGCACCGCTCTGGGGCCGCTTCAAAGGTGGAGATGCCGAAGCTAGCTGTGTCATCCGGGACAGCATCCTCTTGACCGACATGCTCCTTGACGACGCGGCGCGGGGTGAGCTCCTCTGCTATATACAGCCCAAGATCGGACCCAAGGTGTCGTGGAAGGACAGGGCCGGGACCGTGGACGGCTTCTGCAGGTCTTGTTGGGACGAAACGTGCTGGCAGGCATGTCCTTCATTTGATGGAAGAATGTGGTGTTTGCATAGGGGTATCCCGTCCTAGGACGGCAACACAGGGGTTTTGTTTTCTGTCCCAGAATGATCCAGCCGGTATTCCTCATAGTTCTAACTGTTGTATGTATAGCAAACAAATAGCAGTAAGTAATTAGAAACGGCCATAAGGATGCCTAGGGTTTATCTGAAATCGGAATTTCTTCACGTTTTGTTTCGCCAAGTTCCTTTATCTTGATATATAGTCTGGTCTTTCTTAGATAGGGAGATATGATGGGAAACACTGTTAAGGGTGGATGGATATATATAAACAGGGCATCAGTTTCTTCCTAATGTCTGTCTGAGTGGTTAAGCCCCTCCCTCTCTCTCACACACTCTCTCCCTCTGTCTGTCTCTCTGTCTGTCTGTCTCTCTCTCTGTCTGTCTCTCTCTCTGTCTCTCTCTCTCTCTCTCTCTCTCTCTCTCTATCTTTATCTACCTCTCTCTTTTGTGCCTCTTCTTATTTATTTATTTTCGTCTCCTCTCCGGCAGCGGGCTTTTTCTTTCTTTTCATTTGACTTGTCTTTACATTTGTCACTACTCTGCCAGCCAGCGCTAAGAACGTGTACTACCGCTACACCGACACATAAACGACTCTCCGTTTTAGTCCCCAGATATCATACAGCCAACGAGCCGGCAGTTGCTTAATTACTTTGATTGTAAGCCTGGCTAACCCATATGAAACTTCGTCCTTGATTTTGACAGGCAGCGCCTACAAGCTGGCCGCAGAACATGCGTTACTCCACGCGACCATGGCACTGCCGTTGGCCCCATCACCCCTTGATTTTGGCAAGAAGGTCGACCGTAGGCTCTGCTGCCGGCAGGTCTGATGACGATGCGACGAGCTTATACGCACTGACGACCCTGAGGGGCTAGCCAAAAGCATGTTAACTATATTGACCCTGGGCATAAGATGCTTGAGTATTACGGATGGAGAGATGATGGTGAGGTTGGCGAAGAAGCCTGGGTCCCTACGTGGAACAGCGGTGGCTGATTCAAGGCTTGTATATCCACTAATTTGAAGAATTGGCGCAAGGAGTCGGACAACGAGGAGAGAAACAAGTTCAAGACGGCTTCACAGGGAGCCAAAGACGTCTGGGTTAATACTGGTACCGGACAAGCTGCTGCCAGAAATGAAAACGGTGGTGGTGCCTGTTGACGACTCTCAGCCCAGGTCTATCTAAGACGACGACATGCTGACGGACGAGAACCCTGCGGCTTCTGGTTCTTGGACTTGGGGCCTAACGGTCGAGACAGATGCCTTTCTTATGGTTCCAAATCTGGCTCCCGCAACATAGACAGCACCGCTCCATCATGTCGTCAAGCCCGCGGTAACTGATGGCAGCGGGCCTCGACGTGCAATAACACCTAGCAAGCGGCAGACCTGGTTAGAGTGGTATAGGCACATCTATTATCCAGCTTGTAAGGAAGAGAAGCGGGGATCTGGGTTGTGAGATGTTGTGCGTTGGCTCCATATGAAGACGGCGGCCTGTTTTCGTTTCGTTCTGGGCACTCCTTTTTAACAGACTTGCTGTCTGTCTGTCTGTCTGATTGTGTGTTGACAAAAGCGGATCCGTAATTTCCACCGCGCAATTATGGCTTATATCACGACAGATTGCAAACCAAGTAATTTCCCCTATTAGCGCACAGACAGGCCGTGCGTGTTGAGAAGCAGGCTTTATTAATTGCGTGTGTATTAATAACGGTGCTGATTTACTATCAAACAAACAAAGGGAAAGGCCACCAACTGTGTTACCCTCCCGTCCTTTATTAAGTCAACGTACCCACTTCCTAATCACCCCCCCATTCTGACTATATATAAATTAAG
>MU846658.1:0-12341 GCA_030867225.1 Colletotrichum caudatum | reverse complement strand
GTTAGCTACTGCCTGGCACTAAATAGAGCTTCTCTAGGCTAAGGTTAATAATAGTGTTGTTAGGAAGAGGAAGGCTGTTACACTAGACCTAAATACAAAGTTCGTAACAATTAAAGAGGTATAGCAAGCATAGATTGAGGCTGGCAAGGTTAAAAGTGGTATAGATGAATCCAGCGCATCAGATTTACCTAGTGAGGCCGAAAGTTGTATTATCGTGGCCTCAAAGGGTGGTTGATAGTTAATTGAATAAGTGGTTGTGGTTGTGATGGCTCACTTTGCATGTGGTCGGAATGGGGGGGTGGTCGGGAAGTGGGTATGTTGACTTAGCTGGAAACCAGCAGCCACGAAGCCACCACCGTTGGCCTGAACATCAATGATAAACTTCATCTTTCCTGCCTTCTTACACTTTTTGAGAAATCCGTCAACAACCCACTTGGCCTCGGCCAACTCGAAAGTGCCGTTTGCGCTGTGGATTTCTGATGGGGCAAAAGAGAGTACGGCCAGGACAGCAGTGTCTTCATAACCGCCACTGTCAAGGAATTATCCGGAAATCCAATTACTCGCGTGTTGAGCGATGGGCAGAGGGTAACCTGGGATCTGGGTCGGTGCAGGCTTTGCTGTCGAAGGCAAAGAGGTAGGTGATTCTGCACTGGTTGAAGTGGGAGTAGCGGTAGGATGAAGTTCAACCGCCGAGTGAATAGCTGTCGGACTGCCGATAAAGGATACTAAGTCTTCACGGACGGCGGCAACCAGCTTGTCTGTGTACTCGGTGTCGTTCGTGAACTTGATCACCTGAGTATCTGGAGTCTCTCCAGCATACCGCACAGCGAAGGCATTTCCCCCACTCTGGGCTTGCGTTGCGGGGTTGGTTCGGAACAGAGTTGCACTTGCTGTCAGGGTCTTGGCTAAGGACTTTGAAAAATTGCCCCTCGGTGATTGGTACACCACCAATGCTCTTGATGTCCCATACTTTTGTGTCATCGACCTGTGATTTGAGGAAGTCGTCTTGAAGGTACACTTTTGGCACGCTAAGGCCATCATCGGAGACTGAGACGAGGGTCTTAAGACTGAAGAAGGTAAAGAGCTCGAGGATTGAGGGGTTATAATCAAAATGTCCGTCGGCTGCTTGTGTAAACTGAAATCATGTTAGATCAGATTATCAATTGGCGAGACTGAAGGAATAAGGACGAAGCCTACAACCCGCTTAAGGTCCAGGGCAAATTCAACCTGACTCTTGTACACATCTTTCAATAGGTTGGCGCGGATTTGGCCAAATCCGCGAATAACGTCGACACCAGGGAGTAAATATCCCTCAGGAGGGTCGATGAGAGTGTCCAAAGTGCTCTGGAATGCGACGAATGGCTCAAGGTAGTTGATGAGATCCAAGTCTTTCTGCTTGTCAATGACTACTGTCACCCTCAAAGCATAAAATATGTCCTATTTCCAATACTCAAAAGTGTGACGCTCCAAGCCTAAACGCCATTTAAATCAATTCCCATGTATTGATGCATGCAATCACCTCTGCGCTCTATACTTCCAAGCGAACCCTATGGCCATATACCGTACACAAAGGGGTCAATATATGGATAGTCGGCTTCCATGCCCATAATGGTACTGTACTCGTCTCGCAACAAGTCCGATCCCTCATTACCGTATTCCGGGTATTTGCTAAGTTCATGCCTGCGCAACGCTATTGTCCAGGGAAAACTGGAGTGCGCGACGCCCATGAACATGCTCGCCTTAAACATTATTAAAAAGTCCACCAGGCCCAGCTGGTCGAACGTGAGGCCATCGAGCTGCTTTCTGTCGGGCCCTTGGAGCAGATCATGCTTGGTCACCACCGTGACGTTCCTCCTCTCGGGCCCCGGCGCAGCCGCGAGGCGTTTTTGCAGTCGTTCCGCAAAGATATCGACCACGGTCTGGTTCCCCGACGCAACGTAAACGACGCCGAGACCAGAGCGCTCCACGCCCTTGAACTGCTCTTCGAATTGATCGTCCATACGCGAAAAGCGCCAGTTCTCTGGCTCCCACGCCCAAGTTGCATCCTTCTCGAGTCGCAGGTGTGCTCCGTAATAGGCGTTCGGGTTGATCGCCACTGTCGGGTCGATAGGCAATGCGAATCTCTCTTTCATCCTATAAAGGATCTTGGCTGCCAGGGCGCGGGTTTCGTTGCGAAAGGACAGGACCTTGCCAAACTCGTGTACGAAGGCCTTGCCGTCGTCGTGAACAGGATACTCGAGGAACGTCTGCTCCATCTTGATGTGCACCGGAGCATCCGCCTGCATCCGGTCCCTGACGGACATCTGATCTAGCCATTCGTCGAAGAATTGTCGCCATTTCCGGGGGAACCTCAATCCCTCCTTGGGATGCTGTGGCTCGAACTGGTCGCCCAACAAGCTCAGAGGCTCTCCTATCCGCCGGTCGTAAAACGGGAAGTCCTCTGCGCGTTCATAGACGCGCATGCCGGGGCACCCGTTTGTCAAATGGGTGACGAATGTCTCGTGGTCCAGTAAATAGTCGAGTGGCGCTTCGGTGGTCGTTTCGATATCGGTGATGTCTTTCGCGTTGCGCAGCGCCATTGAAGGGATAACGATCGCGCCTCCGCCGCTGATTGCGTACCGGACGCACTTCAGGATCTGGTTGCGCACCATTCCAATCCCGCCATGCTGGCCTTCGCAGCTGAACAACAGTCCCGGGCGGAAACTCGTACGAGAACATATCTGCCGCATAGGCTCGTAGTCGATCGGGGCAGGGTACTCGACACTCATGGCCTGCTGAACGAAGAGGTTTTCCGCATCTTGTTGGCTCGGTGCCACGTCGAATATCGTTGACGCCGCATCGGATATCGCCTCGTGAACGCCTAAGAGACGAAGTGTCCAAACAAATATAAGTGCCACAGCGAGCGAAAATATCACCAATGGGCGGCTTTCGCAAAGCATGGCGGCGTTCGTATCAAGGAAGCGGTAATCGACTGAAAGAGATCATCAACAGCAGGTACTGGGGTATCAAAAGCCAAGAGAAGCCAAGGAAGCCAAGTTGAACCACGTCAGGCCAAGAGATAGGCGACCCCAGATCGCATTTCTTCTTTGAGAAAGAAGGGTGGTCGAAAGATTGCCCAAGCATCGGATTGAATAGGGGGTTGGTATCTAGGGGCCCTGTTTGCCGAAGTTTCAGTCACGTTTCAAGCGACTGTTGAGTCGACCAGTTCGAAAACCATCTACCTACGGTTTATTGAAACTCACAAGCGTTGAAGATTGTCTGGCGTTTCCATCGTGTGAATGGGAGTAGATTGCCTAAAATCGTGGAGGAAAATACAGCTAGTCATTGTCCTATTGGGATGGATAACGGGATATCATTCTCCGTGATGTGCATGACGAATGATTGGCCGTCTGTTCAAAATTTTATTGATCCGATTGCTCCGGTGCCCCATGCGTCGCCTCGGATGGTCGGCGCGAGTCATTCGAGCATGATCGGCTTTTCTCTGCGATTCCTCGGGACCTCTTATGCCATCAAACTCAGCTCTGGATAGAATCCAATCAGACCTGTCCCGAAATCGCGATTCCTGCAGGCCATGTATGCCGTCAAGCCTGAATTACTTACCGGTACCGTCAAGACCGGGGGATTGGGTGCCTTTAAATATAGTGCTGCGTTGGTTATTGTTCGGAACGGCGGTGGATCCGATCATCGGTCCGGAAATAGGCTTCGGCATCGGTCCGCCCTATCATCAACCGCTGACAGGTGACGGAGAGGTGCCGTGGGAATATGTATATTTTATGAGAGTCGATGACAGCTGAATCGACTTTTGTAACAAATTTAAAGTTTGAATATGTTCCCAAGTTAACTAGTTGTCGTTCTTCTCATATTCCACCTGTCCATCTGGCAAATTTCGGAATTCTATTCCATTTCATCTTCCCACCGGACTGAAATGCAATGCATTGTTTGCTCTGGCGAAGGGGAAAATCGAAAAGCTATTATCTAGTCTTTTTTTTTTCTTTTTTTTTTTCGCAACGCCGGTTTCGTGAATCAGAGAAGTTTTGGTGGCTTCCATAGCGAAGCTCGTCGAAGAGAGGTACTAAGGACCAACCACCTCTCTGCTTGACTCCACGAATCGATGCCCGATGCCAGCAAATATATTGAGACATGCTTTAGGATGATTCAGAAGGCCTGTGAGTGCATTGAATCACGGTGTCGTGTGCTTGAAACCACCGGAAATGGTAGGGAAAGCCCATGCTGTAACCAGGGCTGATGAGAGAAGTATCTACACGACCATCCCCTGACCAAGATATTCAACTCTTCATATTTTGTTCAAACTTGTTGGGTACCGAGCACGGTAGTTTTACGTAGTTCTTTGTACCTTTTTCTTTTCTTTTCTTGTTGTGTACGGTCAATATCGCCTATCTAGGAGACCTCACGTGGCTTCGCCCTGTGTCAATACGTCCGTTCAGATAACATCACCCTTGATCTGAGCAACAAACATTGATAGTCTAGGGCGAGCTTTCGCAATGTGTGGCTCACTCCTCATATTGCCAAAGACGCAGTCGAACAGACGCTACCGATGCCTTATAAGAACATCTTAACTAGATGATTGTGACATGAGGAAACCATGGCAGCAATATATTCCGACCATCATGTTCTCTGCATAAAATATGATTCATGTTTATTTTCAAACAGCTTGACATTTAGCAGCGTAGCTCATTGACATTCCAGTAATAATCCGCAGGCCCTGACGATCTTGAAGACAGTAATGAACAGCCACATGGCAATGGCCGAAAGGATAGGAAGATAGAATATCATAAAAGCCCCTTCCACGTCAAGCAAATGCATATACTCACTCACCCGTGGTGGAGTAAACTTGAGCAAATATTAGCCGTAGCTGTTTGCAATTTGATTTGATGCAATTGGGCCTAAGCCAGCCGAGCATGATGCAATTCAATCTATTCGCATCCATAGCCCCCAATCTATTATAGTGAATATAAACAAAAACTCGGCGAATTGAACGGGACTCATTCCAGCTTACAAGGGGTAATTGTGGACCGAAGCTTCGGGAGCCCACTCCCTGAATCCAACGGACGTCTCGTGTACAGTGGCGTAGATCATCCCATCGAAAAACCAACGTCCCAACTCCGACATTACGGCGATATGACATGTGATGGATTCGAGATGCCTCATTGCCAGAAGCACGAGCATTCCTACGTTTGCTGTGCTCGGCCACTAATTACTAGGCCACTCCAGGTCTCCCATATATACATGTACCCAAAGGGGTGGCTCTGAAAGCTTATAGATTGCAATGTGTCAACATCATTCACAACGGTTGCTGCTACTTTTCAGCTGGTTGATCCGATCATTTCACCTTACCCTCATTTATGTGGGGGGCAGACGCGTCAAGTCCCTGTTGATGTTCTTTTAACACGGACGATAGATGAGCTGCATCACTTTCCGTCATTGCTAGCCCACCGCACGTGCGCCCATATATAAGCAGATGTGATAGTTCAACCGCATTCTTATTTAAGACATCACGGCGGCTCACGTATTCTACACACTCGGCTTGATACGCTAGGCGAGTTTACTTAAAACAATCTAGCGGCTCCGAAGATGCACTTCTCAGGTCGGCGGAGCTGCTAGAGACAGAGACGGACACAGAAGACCACTCAACCTCGCTCGGCCAATCGTAACGGACCCCAGGCCCTTGGAAAATGATGGATATGAACGGTTTTAGTTTAGCTTCCGAGAAATTGCGTAGTTCTCGAGTGGGTTTTCTCCTTTTTTGGTGTAACCGACTAGGAAAGACAAGTTGCGTGCAAAAGACTTGTATCTTGAGGGTGGGCGGCGAAGATATAAGACTAACACCCACGAGCCAGCTATTCTGTTTCTTCCAACCGCCATGGTACATCTTTTTTGCGCTCCAATTCTTTCGACTCACCGCTAGGACGGTCTTTCGCTCTTTTTTCTTTCTTCACATCGTTGTCCCTTGAGGACACAGTCACTCTCTTGTTGCGCATCTTTTACTGTCTCTAAACATTTAGATTAGACCGAAAGCCCTTCGTTTTCACTTCGTCCACCCAACCGTCCAGACATCAATCGAGATCAGAAAAGATTTGAAACAGTTTCCGCCATGTTCCCAGTGCTATCAGGAGCAACTGTTCTTCTCGGGCTCGTTGGAACGGCGGCCGCGCAGTTGCGTGCCTCGGCTTACACCGATCCCCAGACCGGCATCGACTTCCAGCGTTACAAGCCCGAATCTTACCCCTTCAGCTTTGGCATCGCCGTCCCCGAGACTATCGGCACCGACTTCATCGGTCAGATGGTCGTTCCCATCTCAGAGACGGGCAACTGGGGTAGTGTGTCGCTGGACGGAGGCATGTTGAACAGTCTGCTATTCGTGGCCTGGGCCGATGGCAAGGACATCAGGACGAGCTTCCGGATTGCCAGCGCCTACGCCAACCCCAGCGTCTATGACGAGAGCGCAGTCAGCGCCGTCCCCATCGCCAACGGTACTTTTGTCAACAGCACTCACTTTTCCTACACCTTCCTTTGCCAGAACTGCATCAATGACAAGACAAGCCTGGCCAGTGACAGCCCCATCTTGGGCTGGGCGTACTCCAACGAGAGCCCTTCTCCTGCCTCCGACCCCGGCGCTGCTCTGAACTACCACTCTGCTGGTTTCGGTCAGTTTGGTCTCGATATCACTGCAGCCAAGTCCGCCAAGTTCGGGACGTGGTCCAAATACGCCAAGGCTCTTAAAGCTTCTCCAGCCCCCGGCAACGGTGCGGCTACTCCTGTAGCCGGCAACAGCACCATCTCTGCTCCCACCACCTCCAATTCCACTTACGATGCTATTGTTGTGGGCGGTGGACCAGCTGGCATCATCGCTGCGGAGCGTCTCGCTGAGAAAGGCGTCAGCGTTCTCCTTATCGAGCGCGGTCCTGCAAACACCGTCCCCCTCGGCTCCAAATTGGCACTGCCCTGGAACAACACCCTCACCCCCTACGACGTTCCCGGCCTCGCAGACACCGTGACTACCTTGTCCGGTGTCTCCTTCTGCAGCGACACTGCCTCCACTGCTGGCTGCGTCTTGGGAGGAACCAGCTCCGTCAACGGACTCAACTTCGTCCACCCCCCTGAGCGCGATTTCGAGCGCTGGCCCGCGGGCTGGAACTGGAAGGACATCTCCGCGGCCGCCTCCCGCCTCTATGAGCGCAACCCCGGTACCACGGGTCCCAGCGGCGACAACAAGTACTACGATGACCGCACCTTCAATGTCTTTTCTGGTCTGCTGCAGGCCAAGGGCTGGACTCAGATTGACTCGATCGCGTCCCCGAACGAGAAGAACGCCGTGTTTTCTCGTCCTTCGTTCTCTATCAAGGACCGCCTCCGCGCCGGCCCTGCTCGCACTTACATGCCCTTTGCCCAGAAGCTGCCCAACTTCACCCTCAAGCTCGAGACAAAGGTGATTCAGGTCATTCGCACCGGCAGCAAGGTCACTGGCGTCCTCGTCCAGGCCACCGACGGCAGCACGCAGATTATCAAGCTCAACGAGGGCGGCAAGGTCGTCCTCGCCGCCGGTGCCCTGTCCACCCCTCGCGTCCTCTGGAACTCTGGTATCGGTCGCTCTGATGCTTTGGCGATTGTCAAGTCCGGTACTGCCGCCACCGGTGTCACCCTGCCCACCGAAGCTGACTGGATCGACCTCCCCGTCGGCCACGGTCTCCGTGACCACGCTCAGATCCTGCTCAAGTTTAACTCCAAGACCAACTTCACTGCCTACCCCTTCTCCGACATCGCTTCCGGCCCCATCAAGTCCGACTTGGAGCTCTACCAGCACGGCTCCGGTCCCATCGCCCAAGGAGATCAGCGCATCCACCTTTGGACCAGTGCCAAGGGCGCCGACGGCCGCACTCGTTACCTTCAGGGCACCGCCAGCGCCATGGTCAACGGTGTGTTCTATCTCCGTACTTTCCTGACCCACGGCACGTCCAGCGTCGGTGAGCTCAGCATCACTGCCTCCGGCAACACCGTCCTCAAGACCAAGCCGTGGCTTGTCGACGCCGAGGATCGCAAGGCCATGTCCAACTTCCTCCGGTACTGGCTCGACCTCGCTAGTGGCGCCAACTCGACCATCAGCTACGAGACCCCCGGCTCCACTCCTGCAGACATCATCAACAAAAAGATCATCAGCGGTGACCACTGGGTAGGCAGCACCAAGATGGGCACCGACGACGGCCGCAAGAACAACGGAACCTCCGTCGTCGACCTCGACGCCAAGGTCTACGGCACCGACAACCTCTTCGTCGTCGATGCCTCTATCCACCCCGATCTCCCGACGGGCAACACCCAGGCCATCATTATGATCGCAGCCGAACATGCGGCCGAGAGGATCGCTGCCGTCAAGGTGTCCGGCTCCAGCCCGGCCGCCCCGAAGAACTCCACCGGATGTGCCAAGGGCTCCGCCCGCCGGGCCATTCGTTCTAGACGCAGTGCTCCCCTGCACTAGATGATCGGCCCACGAGCGCCGAGTGGACACAACCGCGTGTTTCTGTGTTGTTGGTAACATGGCCCTCCCAAGCCATTTGTACGTAAATATTTTCGTGTTCTATATATTTTTGTACACAACTTTCTGGACTTTTGTAAATATTAAACTTCTTAACATTCTCAATCCGATGCTTGTTTCATTCGCAGTGCATAACGCGCCGTCATCTTAGGCAATACAACCCGTCTCCATGGACGTTGTCATCTGTCAACTGACGTGCCGAATAATAGCTTGTCAGTTGGGGAGTATTGCACGAAAAAGCTAGGACATCATGAACATTTAGAATACGTCAGTGGTTGACGATTATCATTATCATTAAGCGGTTTCGGGCCTACTTCTGTTCTAACAAACTCTATGTGTCTCGCGTCGTGTCTATCTAGATTGCAGCGCTAGCAATAATGCGCTCCGCAGCGATCTCGGCGATACCGTAAACCGCAGTCTGGATATGAGCGGAGATAAGGAGGGGGATAACACTGGCATCAACAACCCGCAGGTTGGACGTGCCGTAAACCTTCAAGTCGGCGTCGACAACACCTCCGTCCTTCTTCGGCAGCATGGAGCAGGTTCCAACAGGATGGAAGATGCTCAGCGTGGTGTTAAGGGCGAACTGCCTCCACTGCGAGTCGGTCTGCACAGCGTCCAAGCCAGGCTCATACTCGCTTTCCCAGATTTGCTTCATGGGCTCTGTCTGGGCGATCTTTCGGCAGTACTTGATGGCCTGGACGACGGCCTCGATATCGTGCTCATGGGACAAGTAGTTAGGGTCAATGATGGGCTTGCCAGCGGCGTCAGACGGGTTGATGTGGATAGAGCCCCGGCTCATGGGATGCATAACGACGGCGATGAGAGAGAAGAAGCCTTTTCCGAAGAGAGGCGAGGTGGATGCAGGGTATCCCTTGACTCCCGTATAGCCGTCTGAGAAGATCACCTAAGTCGACTGTCAGAATCAACCCTGAGTTGTTGGTGTCGCGTAGGGGGGGCTCTCTTACCTCGAGCTGGGGGATGGACGGATCGGACAAGAACTCTAGCTTTTTCCGGTCAACGACGCTGGACTCCTCGCCGGCGGCTTGCTTGGCGAGGGCGACCAGGCGGGAATCGTTGCCAATCGCCTGTGCCCACGTGCTGAAAGTATATCCTGAAGAAGCGGCCGTGTAAGTAGAGTTGATCATCATCGGACGACGGGGCATTGATGGAAATCACTAACCGGATCCAGTGTAGTCGTAAAGTGAGACTTTGCCAGCATTCCAGAGCGCCAACTGCTCCGCGGCAACGGTGGCGTTGCTGCGGAGGATGTCGAACGAGGTGTAGTTGGGCTTCAACTGGTAAGAGCTTTGGATGCGGAGGTGGTCTTGCAAGTTCTCGCCGACACCGGGAAGGTCAATGACTTGCTTGATGCCAGAGGCTTTGAGGACAGAAGCCTGGCCAATGCCGGAGAGCTCTAGCAAGCCCGGGCTCTGAACGGAACCGGCAGAGAGAATGACCTCCTTCCGAGCCTGAATCACAGTTCCGTCCCGAAGAGTCACGCCATAAGCCCTTTGTAGGGTCGAGTTCGTTGAGGCTTTCTTAAGATTAATCTTGGCAACAGTGGTGTCGGCGAGGATGACCAAGTTGGAGCCCGCGATGGGGACATATGCGTTGGCGCTGTAGGACCTGTTGTAGTGGGTAGGGTCGATGCTGCTGGGCTGGTACATTACACCGAGCGGGTTGCCACCGAGTGATTCCAGATTGGTCTTGATACCCAGCGAGTTCATGGTCGGAATCCACGTCTTCTGATGCTCGGGGATGACTCGGTTGATGACGGCCTTGACCGGACCATGTTCACCAACGCCCTCTGAACCGTAAGTGTCAGTGTCAATGCCAGTAAAGTTCTCGGACTTCTTCATGGCGGCGATCATCGTCTCCCAGTTCCACCCGGGGTTGCCGAGAGCCTCCCAGCTGTCGTACTCGGCAACAGATGCCCTGTCATAGGTCATGAGGTTGAGAGCGGAACTGCCTCCAAGGACCTTGCCCCGGTTGACGCTAAAGGAACGGCTATTGACATCGGGCTGGGGCACAGTGGTGAAGTTCCAGTCGTACTTGGTCCCGAGCGTCGTACCCTTCATACCGGGAACGTTGATTTTAGGCTCGTCCCATACCACAGGACCGGCCTCGATCAAGAGCACCTTGGCAGTAGGGAGTCCCTCGCTGATCCGAGCGGCCACGGCGACACCAGCGGTGCCACCACCAACGACGATCTATACGAGGAGAGGTCAGTAGGTTCAAGCTATGGTGTGACAGCCACGTGTATCCAGTGGCAGGGGGGGGGGGGGGCGACGATCCCCAAGACCCGTACGGAAAGCAATTGACTCAAACGCACGAGGGCGGAACAGCAGACTTACATAGTCGTAGGTGGCATTTCCATAGGGCCGCGTCGAGCAGGGCTTAGCCAAAGTTAGGCCCGCCGAAGCGAGAGCAAGACACAACTTGACAAGCATGGCTCAGATGACGCAGTGATGTTCCTGAAAGATCGTCGAGGAATAGTGTTTAGACCCCACGACTTGATAGGTACAAGGGATGTTCCTCGTCAAATCATACGAGAGCACGCGGGTAAACACAAGCCCAAACAGATGATGCGCGTATCTGCACGTCAGGCTGATGAGAGAGCCTCCTGATGAAAGTGGCTGGGAGGGCGTACGGGCTGCTGCTGTCCGAGATGTGTCGTGCATCGAGAAATTGGACTGCAGGACCCTTTTGTACGATGGCCCCCAAATGTTTCTCATGTGTCATCGCTTGTCGGTAATGCCACTAACGCGGACATTGGATCAATAGTACGGTTTAGTCTTTGAAAATGTGCTGGTCAGTGGATTCGCGACCCTGCAGATATCCCTGTCTCTACGGCCCCAATGGCACCACATCGAAAGTAGGGAGCATTAAAATTATGGAATCACTCTTGGCTGTGGGGGGCGCCGAGCATTACGATATATATGTGCGTAGGATGGGGAATACTACGGACATACGCAGTACGGCGCCATAAGCATCCGTAAGCACTTATTGATGGAGGTGGTGTGGACTACCGACACTAGAGCCGACCTTATGTGCCTCGAAGGCGCGTGAGCCATCTACCGACATCTCTCCAGTGCGGGAGGGGAGCGGGCCACCGTGGGGAAAGAAACGAAAGAAAGAAGAAGAAGAAGAAGAAGAAGAAGAAGAAGGGAGAGGAAAGAGAGGGTTGATACGCTGATTATTAACTTGCTGCACCAGGCCATAAATGAAGGTGCGGTCCGGACCACACACGCCCTTTTGAATCTCAACGTCCTCGACGTGGTTCTCATCATGCCATGTCTTATGCTGTCTGGGGGCAGGTATCCGTAAGAGGGGATCTAGCCGCTTGGCCGTGCCCTCTGATGCTACGGTTCCATTGATATCCTTCCGGAACGTTGCTGCCCGCTGGCGGATATTACGGAGCATCTCCGGTTGCTTGTTCACCGGGAACTGGCATCATGACTCAGGGCCATGCCTGCGAACTCTTCTCCTACGACTCTATTTGTCCGCCTAGGCGAGGCTCACAGTTCATCAGGGGGTATTCAAAGTTAAGGGGGGGGTATTAGGTGTAGGGCGCCAAAGTTAAAAGGGGGGTATTAGAGACTATTATGCCTATTTAGGCCTAATATAGAGTGTAGCCAGTGTGAGATTTAGGGTATATACTTAGTATATACTAAGTATATACTATAAAATATAAAGCCTACCTTCTATAATTATAAAGGTCTTTAGAGAACTTATTCTTCTAAAGACTTCTAAAGTTATAAAAAGTAGACTCTATATTTTACTATATATA
>MU846657.1:0-12468 GCA_030867225.1 Colletotrichum caudatum | reverse complement strand
GGCTTCTTTAATATTAATAGATAACCTATAGGCAGTATATTTAAACTTAGCTATATAAAAATTTAGGCCTATATTAGTAGTTATCTAGTTAGGTAAGCTAAGATATATATTAATCTAGTATATCTATAGTGCTTTTTATATATACTTAGTAGTAAACGAGAAGTCGCTGCTTCCTACTCCGGTTTGGCGGCACCTCCCAATCGGGCATGGCTCCCACGCCGCTTTGCCAGTGCACCCCTGTCCGTCCCAATTGACGCCGCCTATAAATATTGCGTCGCGCCCGTCTTTCGACGTCGACCTTTGTATCATCTACCTTCCCTCCTAATGCTTTTATGAAAAATTAGTTGCTCGGCTTCCCTGCTTCTCCTGAGTCGCACCCCTGCCCGAGAGCGGTGTGACTTTGTCTCTTACGTTGCTGCCTTGGTCAGTTGCGCCGTGATCTTGGCTCCAGCTGTCCCCATGTCGATACGTTCCATATGACCGAGGCGCCTGCCTATCCAGCTCTGTCTGCTCTAAGTTTGACTCCAAACCACACCTCGATGCGATGAACTTATTCTGACTTGAAATTAGGAGATCTGGGTGCTTGTGAGCTGGAGATGGGAGCTGGGCTAAGTGTGTAGCCATGAGAGGCAAAGTGAAGAGCACCGTCATGCGCTGCTGGAATCAACTTTCTGCTGTGTGACTGCGCGATTGATTCCCGACTCTTGCATATTTCGATGCCTCGGATGTACTTCGTCCAATGGTCTAGGTTCGCTGCAAGTCACAACTTACCCCTTTGTTGACCAGGCGCTAGCTTGGTGACGCAAGGGGGTTCGTCAGGCCATTTCGCCTTCAACCTGGAGCCTAGATCCGTCTGCATCATTTCGCTCCCAGACTCCTTGGTCACATTCGGACCGACTTTCGAGATGCGCGCGCTGAACGCCTGTTTTGGGACGAACCTCTTGGGATGGTTGAATCATGATTGTTGCGGCACGGCGGGCTTCATGCCTGTCTGCCTTGTGCTTTGGCCTGGCCAGCATCCCTCCTGCCCGGGCAAACTGAATGGTAGCCCAGACGGCGATATAGCCTTTTTGGTCCTCATGATGGCATACCAATCTGCGGACATTGTCTCTGAAACCTTGTCAGGCCAGCGGCTACTCCGAGAACTGTTGAGAGATGCATACGGGACTTTGGGAGGCCGGTCTCAGGTTGAGCAGCATCCATGAAGGCGTGGTCTTTTGTGACTGCTGATTGGCAACACGATGGCACTATCTACGAACAGCGGTGAACGAGTGTGCTTGAACAGTCCAGGCGTTGTTTATACAGGTATTCGAATTCAGGGGGACCCCTTGAGCGCTCGTGTTCTCCTTTTCAGCCCAGACAAAGGCGCTGACGCATTGCACTCATCACTGAACATCGACTACTTAAACAAGCGCGTCTGTCTGATAGACTTCGACACCCATCTTTTCAAACATCAGACCTTTGAAACTCTTTTAACATTCAATCAAAAATGCCCATCAGTCTTGACAATATTTCATTCTACTCTGCTCCAGCACAAGATGTGCGTTCATCGGCAGCAAGAAACACAAAAAAACAGACTCTCGATCCTTGTTTAACGATGGGAAGAACCCCGATACCTGCTCCAGACGCGACAATAACCGGACGTGATGAGATTACAAGCCACAGTGACGAAAAGTCAATTCTGTTATCCCGATCTCCAGAGGCAACTTTTTACGATACAGTCACTCCAAAAGACAAGAGCTATCTGCGGATTGAATGCAGCCGAGCATCAGGTGATGTGGACCACAGCCCAGCCAAAAAGCCTGTGGTAGTGGACTTCAACAAGCGCGAGAACTCGCCTGAGCCGGCGGCTTGGTCTACCAGCTGTCTACCAGTCCCGTTGCCCTCGCTGCCGTCCGAGGGTTTCGATGCTTCAATGTTTCCCTCGCACCCAGGTTCGCAAGCTGCCAAAAACACGGCCGACCCGGCTATCCCTCAAAATTCGACCAAGAATGCATTGACTGTCAGCTTGGAGACCCCAGCCCAAGAAAGCACTCCGCACTACGCAGAGCAGCTGCCCCAAGTGAGTCAAGCAGCCGATAATGACTCTATGACTTGGCTGCAACATGAAGAACTCCTTCCATCCAGCGACGCAGAAGTTGGAGAGGCCTCAGGGTCCTCGAGACGGACTTCCGAAACGTCGGGCACGATGCAACGTCCAGCTGTGGCCGAATGTGGACTGCCGTATTCTAGCTTTGCACCCCTAAGCCAAGACGCGCCCTATTGCACCGAGAATCACACAAGCGTCATCTTAGGACAAGAGACTCTTAATCCGTGGCCAAACGTTGGTGATGGGGAAAGTCGACCAGACTCAAGCGACCGAAGCGAGCCGCCGATCAAAGAAACGCCGTTTTATTCCAGCAATTGTTCACCTTCCCTGGACGAAATGCACGTGGACGCTGAGACGACAGCACCAGGTGCTCCTCCTGCGTCCTTATCCTTAGTCCATCGCCGAGCTCGCAAATCACGACTACCAGCTGGCGCTTATGCCGAAGCCAATTCGGACCCGGAATCTAGCGATGAGGATGGCGCTCATGGAACCAACGATGACTGCGTCGGAGACCAAGCCAACTCAGGCAGAAATCAACAAGGGCCCCAAGGCTATGAGGACAATACTGACCAACGCCGTCAGCCAAAACCCAAATTTCGCAAAAGAAACTTCCAGGAGACTGTTAGTACCACCAGGGCTCTTAGACCACGAGATACAACATCGCAATCAGCATTAGAGCCAAGACGAAGCTCACGGCGGGTTACAAAGCGACCAAGGACAAGTGGGGTTCTGAGCCCGCCGGTCTCTTCTGCTTCTACCGATGATGAAATAGACCCCAAATCCTTCTTTGCACGATATGATGAGTGGCCTCTCAAGAATGCAGTCCTGAAGCGCATCACAGATGGCTCTATAACAACATTCCAACTGCAATGGGAGCAGTCGTCCACAGAACGACAAGAAACGCATTGCTATCCCTCAGTTGGTCGGGCCTCGGGTTCTTCGACAAAGACACAAAAGTCTGCGAGGCGATCTGCTAAGTCCAGATGCCCCTTCTCAGAACAGGAGAATAAACTCTTGGTTCAACTGAAAGGACAGGGCCTTCCATGGAAGAAGATCCACAGTTACTTTCCGGACAGGTCTCTCGGGACGCTGCAAGTCCACTTCTCTACTAAGCTGAATATGACGAGATAAAAGGGCTTGGCGAGGTGCGACACATGCATGTAAATAGTTCGATGGATTGAGGGAATGGTAATGGACTTGGATATGTAAGGAGAGATCTACTGCAGGTCTTTAGATAATTTGTCAGATAGCATTGCACTTATTATCATCCTAGAAAAGATTGCGGTGTTAAGGAAAGAAGCTGGCTCTCTAGTCTGTCCTGTGAAAACTGCTGCTCTATATCCTCGAAGACCTATTTTCTTTCGACTGATGGTAGGATGACACGAAGCTGCCAACGTACTGCCGACAGCTGGAACAATCCTCTCATCCGCCATCTACAAGATGCGTTTCCTTCCAGAAGCATACTCCTGGCTTTCGACCTTCTTTCCTTTTTGAGGTTCGGGCTCGAGCCCTGTTATGGGTTGCACACAAGCTTCCGGCTGAGACTCGGTCGCAACCTCCGCTGTTAATAGCTCAGGCTCTGCCACGACGTCCGCCCAGGCTACCGGCTCGGACTCAGCCACAACCTGCACCGATGGCTCTGTTTTAAATTCTGGTGTGCTTGCGCAGAGAAGATTCTCTGCAACAGTGAACCAGAGTAGCTGCTGCCAGGTGCTGGCACATATGTGTTTGACGACATTCAGAGCAGGTTACAACTCGCAGGTTTTGTGCGATATAGAACCATCTCAGAGCGTATGCTGGGCGATGGGCAACGACCTCTAGGGAGGAAGTGAATGCGCCGATTCAAGCGGCGAAACCCATCCATTGGAACCAGGCGATCTAGAGCAATAGATGCCCGGCGATGGGCAGCCCGTTTCCCCGAGGCTGTCTAGGATTTCTTCCACTGATAAAGGCTGGACGGCTGGACGCAATAAATAATGCGAACCAAGCAGGCTAGGCTGGCTTGGCAGTGTACAAAGAAAGTCTTTGACCGCCTGCCTGCAACAACTGGCCGGGGGGGGTTCGGGTGCTGCATTTCCACACCGCCTGTCGGAAAGAGATAATCTCTTACTCCTTTTGTGTTGTACGCCGCCTACTTAATTTGGGGTTTCCCCTGGATTGCACACCGCCTTCTTCTTAAAGCAGATCAGGGCCTACCGCCTGCCTCACTGGCGTTCTAGCAGCAGCCGAGCACCATCTGCCCGATTAGGCGTGCTTCTTCCTTCTAGTTACCATACAAAGTGTCTACCGCCTGCCAAAAACGAAAAAGCTCAACGTATACTGATTCAAAACGGTAAGCTAGCTTCACCACCTTCTCCTTTCTGCATACCTTCGCTATCTAGCAAGAGCCGTTTGCTCACTTAAGCAGGCTGCTCCTACACCCACTAATTCCCCCATATCTGCAAACCGTATTTGCCGCAACGTCTCCCCTACCAACCTCACTTACCGCCTGCCGGATATTTCTAAATTATTACTGTCTGAGAGGCTTCTACCGCCTGCCGAATATAACAGCCCCACCTTTCTTTCTCCCAGTATACTAGCACGGGCGGCATGGCGGTCGGCAGCTCAGTAAGAGGGGGATGGTAGGTGTCGGCGGACCCATTCAGAAACGGCTGAGGTCGCAAGCCAACCCCAAAACAGGTCATGGACAATAGGATCACGGTGGTGACGAGCAACAAAGGTGCGGTACTCTCTCAAACACATCCTCTAGCAATCCGGACAAGCGTATAATATATGCAGTGTGTACGATTCGGTGGAGGAACTTCTAAAAGACAACAACACCATCACTCTACAGTGGGTAGCGGGAAATAAGGAAGACGAACTGCCCAAGCAAGCAAAGACGCAAGCACGCGTCGCCAATAGAGATGGCCCTATCCTGCAAGTACAGTTCCCCATGATGAAGTCAACGACACTTAATGTGGCACGAGCAAAAGTGTCACAAGAACACGTGCTGTCCGAAAAGTTCGGACGATTCTCCAAGAGACTCGATAAAGCGCTACAGTACCAGAAAAACATACCCGCCAGTTGTACGATCAGCTTACTTGGAAAAAAGCGACGAGTCTCGCAAAGCTGTGGACAGGCATCAGAAACGGTAGAGCATTTTCCGTTCTGATGTATCAGATGGACAACGTTCCGGACTGAGATGCTACAGTAGAAATCGAAATTGGCTTCCATATTCTCAAACAGAAATTCCTCTGCGCACACACATCACATTTGTGGACCCGTTTGCAGACCGGATACATGATGACGCCCATAGAGTACATCCGGTGATTGCTTTCAAAGCTGGTGTCGGAAATGGCTTATTGTTGGCATATGGGTGATGCGGCCGGAGGCGGTGGGTCACGTGAGACACCGCCTACCGGCAGTATTCCCCACCCTTGCCCACGCGCAAGGGTGCTGCCACATCTTCGCCCTCACCTGTAACAACTATCATCACAACCACCAACAAATTGACTACTTTTCCCTTATCTTGTGATATCACAAGAAATCAGGGATATCCCCATCAATTGAGTGAAAACCAACACTTATACATTGTGCTCGTGGTTCAGACCCGTGTCGCGTAATCCGACATCCACAAATGGCGGCGACAAGTGGAGCCCCGGTTTTGGGCCACTTGCTTACATCTGTTGCTTTACGTATATAGAATGGGCTTTGTTTGTGCATCCGTTTGTTGATTATCCTATTTCCAAGGACAATCATGTCGAGTGGGTCTTGAACACGAACACAGTGTAAAAGCGATTTTTGGCTTCGACTGTGGAGATCATTGATATATGTACCGCTGGGGAGCCAAATGCACTTACAACACTTTTCGCGCCGTTTCCTACTGATGAAATAAACTCATTGGACACTTATTTCCCTGCTTCGGTCTGATTGTGTATGGGATAAGGCTAGGCAACGACGTTTGTATAATTCCTCCCCAAGAACTGAGCGAGAGTCCTGCGATGATAGTGCGTAGACGCAAGTGAGATTCCCTTTGTAATTATTCAGACACAGTTTAGAATCGTATTTGCAATACTATTATTGCCTAGCCTGATAGCCCCAGGTTGCCAATACAATTACTTCAAAACCCAACCCAGCAGATAGTACTTGCATCATTCCGTTAAGCATGCTTCTCCCTGTACCGCGCACGCAGCTGCGTCTTCGTCCCCAGTGCCAAGACGTATGTGCATCGAGCCTTCCTGTGGTTATCGCAAACTTGATTGTCTCTCGAACAGCGTCCATACATGGTGACCAGTCGTCGGGGTCAGATGCGGCTTTTCTGCCGAGGTAGAACGACAAGTTGCCTCTATGAGTATCTGTTCGTTGGATCATTGGTGCGCGTTGCTCTATCCACTGAGTAAGTCAAAGCACCCACATATGAGACACCCAAAAATGCCGCCCAGCCACCGACTCTCAAGATAACCTCCAACTTCTAACTATCACAACAATTTCTATTCTTAATCAAACCACTTTATTTATTCGGGATATAATCTTTAATACCTAATGGCTAGATGTACCGAAGATCAGCTCCAGGAAGCACTTAATGCTATTGCAGATGGCGGCGATGTGAGGCAGAGCGAGATTCTTGAACCAGGCCCTAATAACCTCAGTAGATGCTCCACGCCTTGAATCAATGGATCGACTTCTCTGGACCTTGACAGAATGTTTTGCGTATGTGATGCTTTGATCGTCATATAGTTGGCGCGTGTGCTCCCCTGGAAGGGCGGCATCGACCTTTTTGAAAAAGTTTCCTACGCCGTCAGGTATTCGGTAATTGGTCACTCGCGCTCTTAGCAATGCATTCCCGAGTGCTGTTTACAGACGCTTTTGGCGCTAAGTTAAGACGACAAAGAAAGGCATTCGAACACCAGACGAGGAGACCCTCAGACTCAGTTGGACATTCCTTCAAAAAGACTATACTGGTTTTGGCTCTCGCGGCGTAGTCGGCATCACCAAGGCCTTAATTGACGAAAACGCTGCTCGTCAGTGAGCCAAAAGCTGCGGCAAGTTATTAGTGATAAGTAATATCATAATCAGCTCAAGTATGTAATCCATCCGGACGACGTGTTTCGTAGAACATACTTCATGCACTCTTAATGCCCGAAGCTCAGAGTCATCGAGAGATTTACTCCACCGAGGCGGAAATTGTTCGCCAAATCTTACAACATAAAGTAACGCTAGATGATTATCATGGAACTCCTTCGGAGCCTACCCTTACCCCCCACAAAAAACGATGTGTGAGACAAATTCTGTATCATCAAGGCTTTCATACAGTGTTCCACAACTTGTCACGGATTCCAGGAATTTGGCCGGGACTTGTAGTAGGGACGCTCCACAAACTTATCAGTTTGAGATGCGACGAAGTAGTTTTCACGGCCAGAAAAAGAGACTAAAGAAAGATATACTGACCTTGCACAGGAGATACTTAGCTACCTGTTCTTTATATACGACACATGGCTACAGGTCGTAGGAGGGAACGAAGGCGAATTAGAGAAGATAGACTGGGTTACAGTAGAAGAAGTTCAGCTCAGGTGTCCAAAATATTCGGATTCGGATGAGCGAGCGCTTTACAGCGCCATTCTCAGAGGCGACATTTTCAGAAACTTCGATCCCTCTGAGCGACTCACAGCACTGGATAAGCTCTGCTCATTCGACTTCCCGATCCCATCATTGGCAACTTTTTTCAAAGATTTCCGATATCTCGAAGAATGTGGCAATTGTATCAAACGTTTGGTTCCCTTCAAGAAAAGCGGTCCAACTATTCGGAGAATGCTTTTGCAAAACTTCACACCACCGGCGTTACGAGGACAGCCAGAATCTACGCTCGTGGATAGATTTGATAATCTGGAAACTGATTTTCAACTTGGCATACGGCAATTATGGCTGTTTACGATGAGAGAGTTTCACTCTATTCACACTGATCCCGGCGTTTTGCCTAGATTCGCAAGTCTAGCTGCCGATCTGGGTTTCGACACCGACGAAATTCGCTCCCTCAAAGGGCTGTCCTTCCATCGGGAAATAGCGAGACACGCAATGGTGTTAGCACGGTCATCACAGAGCCAGCATCATAACATGACGGATGACGAAATTGTAGTGGATCAAATTGCAAAAGCATTGCCCAAAAGCCAACATTGGTTACAAAGGAAAAACAACGGCGCTTTTACCACAAACATAATCACAATGAATCTGAATATCCGTCCATGGCTTGATCGAAAAGCGTACTCGATGGATGCCCCTAATCTTGTCGTGGAAATTCTGGACCGGCAGTCATTTGTTAAAAAAAAAGAAGTCACGAGCTTGTTCCTTCTAAGATCGATCTACAGAGCCATCTTTCGCGAAGATTTTAGACATCTACCTCAGGTTACCGGCAGAACTGCGGTATCGGACTATGAAGATACTAGCCAGCCTGTTAATCATGAACCGACGGAAAAGTACCAGGTCCCTACGACAAAAGAGCAGGCAAATAGGACGGTTGAGTTCCAGCAAAAAAGCTCGGAAAAAACACTGAAAGTTACATTGAAGATCATGAAAATGGGAATCCTTCGCGAGGAGAAGCATTTAGAATTATATCCCCATGATGAAAGCGAATCTAACAGGTTTGGAATTATTATTCGACAGTTGATGGCTGAGCACAAGGTGGTACCTTTCTCGACGAAAGGGTATCCATTGTTAGCAGAAGGATGCTACAGAGAGATTGTAAAAGAAGGCCATGACTGTATCTTTTTGACAGATGGCCTGAGAATTATTAGATAAAGAAACACTCTGTGTTGTCCTGGGACGTCCCTGCGTTGTCCTGGGACGTCCCTGCGTTGTCCTGGGACGTCCCTGTGTTGTCCTGGGACGTCCCTGTGTTGTCCTGGGACGTCCCTGTGTTGTCCTAGGACGTCCCTGTGTTGTCCTGGGACGTCCCTGTTCCTTATAGGACTGTTGGTGTATGGGAACTGCGGCAGGAGTAGGTAAGTCACGTGACTCACCGCCCAGCTTGTGATATCACGAGAACTGGGATATCCCCCTCAATTGTCAAGTGAAACCATCTCATATACTTCCTTGCTGTGACGCTTGATCTATCCAGCGTCCGCTTGCCCCAGGCTCGGCCCCCTTTTTCACAAGAAGGTTAATCACATCTCGCTGGTCATTTGCTGCAGCTAGAAAGGTTGGTGTACAGTATGGAGCATAAGTCTCTTCCTCTTTTGCACAAGCTTTCAATCCTTTGGAGAGCCAAAACCTGCTGTTACATCAGTTTCAAACGTCCGTCATTGGCTGTGGTTGCTTGTTTGCAAACAAAATGTGGACTCGCTGTAGCTTACGACAGTGCAAGTAGTATTCCACCCCTGTCGTATACTTCATCAAATTCATTTTTGGCTTTAGACAGGGGCCATCCTCCCTTCAAACCCATCAATAAGCAGTACACAGTGTTAAGCCTTCCAATCACAGCCTGTGTGGGGCCTATTAAGAGAACAGAAGTGTGTTTCCAAGAGGAAGAGATATATGCTCATGACTGTATATCTGAAAGTTAGCTATGAGAATCAAGTATTGTTGACGTTCCATCTGTTTTAAAAAGGGCGTCAAGTTAAGAGCATATGTATGTACACACACACACACAAAGTTTATTACGCCCTGGCTAAGCCATAAAGGGCTCCGATTCCGTCCGTGTCCTCTCTGATTATTCCCAATTGTTGCGGTTTCTCGTGGGGTTAGCAGCAGGTATTCTTGGAGTCGACTCCTCCAAGTCCTCAGGTCCCTATCTTCGGCGGCTGAAGCGAGCCCTGCTGTCGGTGGCACGAGAGTGCGTAGGGGGTTAGTCGGTGGTTAGTGTTAATGATGTGATGTTGTGCTGTTCTCGTCCTCTGTTTGGTTGATCTACATATCGAGTCGTCCCGTTGTCATGGCAAACTTCACTGTTTCTCTTACGACGTCCATGCATGGCGACCAATCGTCGGGGTCAGATGCGGCCTTCCCGCCTAAGTAAAATGACAAGTTGCCTCTGTGCGTATCAGTTCGTTCGATCATCGGTGCGCGTTGTACTGTCCACTGGGTGCACCGGAAGAGAAAATGCTCGACCGTTTCTGCTGCTTGCCCGCATGCACATTGATCCGAGCGTAGAAACCGAAATCGGTTTCCATGTTCTCAGACAGAAATTATTCGGCGCACAGACAGTTGTGGATCCGCTTGCTGACCGGATACATAGTGGGGCCCAGAGAATACTTGTACATTTGTTGATGACCTCCGCAGTCGAAGCCAGAAACTGCTTTTACACTGTGTTCGTGGTTCAGACCCATGTCACACACTCCAAGATCCACAAACGGCGGTGATAAGCGCAATCTCGATTTTATGCCACTTGCTTACGTCCACTTGACTGCATACACAGGTTGTAACTAATTGTGCATGCGTTGATTGATTACCCTACGTCTAAAGACAGTCCTTCGATCTAGCTTCCAGCCTACAGTAATTACGCTGGGACTATGGCAGCAAAACGTATGGTTGAAGGCCAGAATGTCGGCTAACCTCTTCAATTAGCTTTTTTAGCTTTGATCAGCTAAGATCACTTATCTTCGGTTAAGCATTGAAATGGAGCATTACCAGCTACCTTGAGGTACTTTGGCAGCTATCAGCAGCTCAGAAAGGTAGGTTATTCTGTGGCCAAATCTGGATCTTTCCCCAAGACACAAGGACACAAGTAGCCTCAAACGGGCTCCACACTCTAAATATTGAATGTCTGTGCTGAAAGCGGAAGATGGATTTGCTCCTAACTCAAGCAGAAGAACTACTCACCACCTTCATCCCTGCCCTCCCCGAAGACATTGACGAGGGGGGTGACAGACCGCAGAGAGCCGCGGTGGAGATGCCGCCTATTACAATGGAAGAAGTGGACCGCCAGCTATTTGCGACAAAGTCCTGTACGTACTCGCCGCAGAAACTGTGTGCTAGGGGTCACTACTTAGGTAGTTGTTGTGAAAGAAATGAAAAACGCTCTTATATGGTAGGCGAGTCTGGTCTCGGTATGCCGCCCTTGTCTGAAGACGTGATGCATTCATATCCGTTCCAGTTGAAATGTGATTGCTTCGTGGAGGCTTTCCGATATACATGGGCCACTCTGTATGAAGGGTTTGATTCATTCTTCTTAACTGCGACATGGAATCTAGCCGCTGCCGAGCAAGCGGCCTTGATTTCAGCCGTTAAATGTTGAGACAATATGCTGCTTGTGGATGTCGTTTCCTGAAGACGAAACCTTTGAGCTGACGACCTTTCCTGTTTGACACTATCGCTTTCTTCATCGGAGTCAGAGAGGAGGAAGGTAGCTACACGGCTTTGTGTAAGCCTTGGCCGAGGCGATTTCTCATTGACTGGGACGCGCAAAGGGGAAAATACTGAGTGAAGCTTCGTACTCATGATGTCTTTGAGCAGTTTGACGGTGATCCGATGATCACAAACGCGCCAAGCACGGCAAAGCAAAGTGTTCGCTGTTGGGATCACGGAGAGCCTAAACAGACCCCTAGTATAGGGTTGGAAGCCAGTTATGGATCTTGTAGTTACTGCAAGAAATAGAGCTGGAAAGCTCCTCACTACGCGGTTGGGAAGACCAGCCGGAACCAGTTCCTGGCCAGAGCCAGATATGGAGCGTGTAGGGAGGACAAAGTAAGAAACGGCTTTCCAGAAGAGTCGATATGGATCTTGCAAATTCGCAAGCAGGGCCCTTGTAGTGTGGTCGGGAATAATCTCGCTCCAAACTGATTTGGTTTAAAGAGAGCAGGAAACGGATGTTGAAATTGGACTGATTGGCAAGCTCCCTGGTGTGGGTAGGACGGGCCACATCTGGCTTTTGGCAAGAGCTAAATCCGGACGAAGGGTAGCCAGGAGCAGATGTGGAGCGTGCAGAGAGGACAAAAGTGACAAACGGCTTTCCAAAAGAGCCGGGTTTGGATCTTGCAAATTTGCAAGCAAGATCCTTGCAAGGAGCGAAATCCAACTCCGACATGAGAAATGGGGTGGTTGGTGAATCTGGCTTTTGGCAAGAGCCAGATGCGGACGCCGAAGAAAGGGATGCAGGCAAGCATGGGAGATCCCGGCCAGGAGGCTTGTTGCAGTCGCCAATGACCACTAACAACATGGTTACAGCAGTATCTCACGCCAACTTCTAGATATGGATCTTAAGAAGCAGTGTTCTTCTATCGGCTTCAGAATTTCTACCCCAGAGTTGAAATCGGCTCCCAGGAGCGTGGTAAAGGCTTTGCCTCCAAACCCGATCTCGGGCCGTTTAGACGTAAGGTGACGAATGACGGGATCGGAGGGCCCCCTAACACATCAAAACCGACATAACCCTAACCAACCATCAACCCATGCCACAAAGAGCAGCCACAGCT
>MU846656.1:0-12487 GCA_030867225.1 Colletotrichum caudatum | reverse complement strand
GGGGGAGGAGTGTCGCCTCACGATGAAAGCAGGCGTGATGCTACCGAGACACTCAGTATCCCGTCCGAGATGGGGGGGTAGTGGGTGACGGCGGGGGTGGAGGGCTTCCGTGACCCTCTCTTGGGGCTGCGCTTGTCGCTGGTGCCGGACTTGATGGTGGGAAGGTCCTCGACCTCCTCGCGGGACTCGTCGCCGTCGAGGTCGGCGACCTGGGCGAGGAGGTTGAGAGCGTCGGAGGGGTTGAGGAGGTCGCTGGAGGTGATGTGGCCCTCGATGTCGCCGGAGCTGTTGAGGGACCGCGTCGACCGGCCGCCGGGGCTGTCGGGCTCGGGGGAGACAGACCCGGCCCAGCTCGCCGGGCGGTGGCCGCCGCCGCCGCCGCCGCCGCCACCGGACGGGGCGTCGTCATCGTCGTCGTCGTCGTCGTCGTCGTCGTCCCCCGGCGAGCACGACCACGGCTGCTGCTTCCGCTCGTCGCGGCAAGGTCGGGGGGACTCGGGGGGGCTCGCGGAGCGCGGCTTCTGCTCCTCTACTTGGCCGATGGCCGAAGAGCTGGCGGCGCCGTCGACGCCGGCGGCCAGCGGATCATACGGCGGCGCTGCGGGGGCGCTGCGGTGCTGGAGCAGGGCGTCGCCGTCCGTCTGGGGGAGCCGGACAAACTTCCGAGGCCGTCTCCCGCCCCGTCTCGAGGTCGCCAAGACGCACTCCTTTTGCTCCCGGACACATCGGCGGCAGGGAGGTATACCCGGGTTCCCTCCGTAGTCACTGCAACAACACCGAAACTCAGCATATGCGCAGTCAACAATCAGCGAATTGGGGTCATATGGTTCCGAGGCCCAGCAGCAGAAGAGGCGGCAGCAGTCGGTAGGATTGCATTGCCCCCAAACCGCCCCCAACAGCCGGCCGGGGCGCGGTTATTCAAGCAAGGGTCGGTCATAGTGGAGAAGAAGCAGAAGGAGAAGAAGCAGAAGCAGAAGAAGAAGCAGAAGAAGAAGAGGAAGAAGAGGCTCACAGGTCACATCTCGTCTTCCTGAGCCGGCAGGAGACGCAAGCCCGAGATACCCGCCTTTCCTTTCCAGTTGCCGTCGCCGAGTGCGGGATCTGGCTATGCGGGGAGCTGGACATCGTCGAGGGCGCCTGGCGGGTAGCGGTATCCACCGACATTCCTCTGGGTTGACGTCGGCGAACTATGTGTGGGGGGTGACAGACTATTCTCTCTCTCTCTCTCTCTCTCTCTCTCTCTCTTCGGGGACTCGGCCCGATGGTATCCCGCTCTCTTTCGATCTTATTCTCCTTGCGCGCGCGCGCGCTTAAGTGTGTGTATGCGTGCGTGTGTGTGCGCGCGCGTTCCGTCCCAGGGGGGAGGGGAGGGGAGGGGAGGGGAGGTATTGATGTTGAGTTGTGTGGAGAATCTGCAGACTTCGCAAAAGAATGGAAAAAACCCTCAGGGGAGGGAGGGAGAGAGGGGGGGCCGGCTACGACGAGGGTAAAGAGACCATCGGCAATTCACCATCTGGAGGACCCCAAAGTGAAGCGGCCATGCCGTCTCGTCCGTCGTCTCCGCGATAGATTGAGTTCAATGCCCAACCTGCTTGATGGTTCTGATGCCGGTATCAAGCCCGGACATGACGCAGTCAGGGTGTGGGAGGTGAAGGTTTAAGGGCTCCCTGCAACGCGACCACCAGAAATGAAAGAGATCAGATCCCTCGCCGAGTCTAATGGGGGGTTACCGATGACGAGCCGAGTCACTTGCATATCCTAATCGGCTGTCTCGCTGCGTACCAAGCCACCCATCTTGGGAGGGATGGAAAACATGGCCAAGGCTGTCCAAACTCTGCAAGGTTTGTGCAGTCAGCCAGCTCCGTTGTGGTGGCCATTCACCAGCGGGTTCTTCTTTCATGTACGAGAGCAGAAGGGTCAAGATGTGATTTTATTCCTTTCATGGGGCTGCCCGCCATATGCTGACGATAGTCGCCAAGAGGCGGACAGAGGAGATGACTTGTGGCAATCTATCAAGGCTTGATTTAAAAGAAAAAACGACGAGATTCACTTCAAGCCGCCTGCGAGGACAAGTTCCTGGCCGGTGAGGTAACCTGTCTTGACGAACCTAGATGCCGGCCACCCCCGGCGTCATCGTCAACAAATCGCCATCTCTCACCGCACGGTCCGCATTCCGCGCCGGGGGAACTTGGGGATTGGGGATTGGGAGTTGGGGGAGGGAGGGAGGGGAAAGGAGACTCACATTGTTACAACGTTGGACACTTCTTCGGGGGCCCCCAGTCGGTGGACCGGGACGCCTGCAGCGATTGCCAGACCGGGGTCCGTGGCTCGGAGGGCCTCGAGGTCGTCTCTGCTGTCCCACGTCCTGTATATTTCGGAACGTGAAATTAGTCAAGGGGGCCGGGGCCAGAGACACACACTCGGGCTGTCCGAGGAGATGGGTGATTGAGAGGAGATCCTACGTTGACTTTGGGGTCGCAATCATGCCGGTCGCCCCGATCATGGCGGGCAGAACCTATATGCGTCGCAAACTGGTCAGCCTGGACCGGTCCATTCATTCCGCCCCGCCCCGGCGGGTGTTGTTTCTTCCGCCCCCCAGGCTGTGTGCTTTGTGTGTGTGTGTGTGTGTGTGTGTGTATGTCTGATTTTTGGTGTTTGAGTGTGTGGTGTGCGGGGGGAGACTTACAATGTTGACGGTGACACCCTCCGGAGCCAAGAGCGTGGCCAGGTTGAGACCCATTGAACTGCGTTTAACGTTGGTTAGCTCGAGACCAGGATGTCCCAGTTCTCGGAGATCCCTTTTCTCTCTCTCTCTCTCTCTCTCTCTCTCTCTCTCTCTCTCACACTCTCATATCTCAAGGCCAAGTCGTCGATCCGAGCGAGAGAAAGAGAGAGAGAGAAAAGATTAAAGCCGTCACAGCTGTGGGAAAAGACTCACCAGAGCGCGCCCTTGGTGGCGGCGTAATGGCACCCGTTGATGCCGCCGCCGCGGCTGGCGATGCTCCCGACCAACACCACGCGCCCCCACCCCTGAGCTCGCATGCCGGGGAGGCAGGCCTTGGTGACGACGAACTGGCTGCGCGAGTTGACCTCCATCATCTCGTCCCAGTCGTCCTCGCCAATGTCGGCCGGGTCGCGGATGCGACGCCCGAGGCCCGCGTTGGCCACGAGGACCGAGACGGCCTTGTGCTTCCGCGAGATCTCGCCGTCCGCCAGGACGCCGGGGACCAGCGCGCGGGTGGACTCCCTGGACGCGAGGTCGGCCTGGAAGGGGACGAAGAGCTGCGAGGGGTACTGGGACCGCAGCTTCTCGGCCAGGGCCTCGGCTTTACTCTAAAGTTCGCCGGTCGCCGAGCGTTAGTTGGTTTCCCCCCCGCGCAAGAACTCGGATATCACCCCGGAGGACTGTTTTTTGTGGGTAGGGCCAAGAGGCGGGGGAAAAGGGAGGTGTGAGGGGAGGGGAGGGGACGTCGTACCTGGCTAGATGAATAGTGCAAGGCAACATCGCAGCCCTCTGCGGCGAGAGCGTGTGCAACGGACGAACCGATGCCACCACTGGGTGACGACATCGTCTCTGTCAGCGAGACATTCAACAATACGAAGGGATTAAGGGGGGGGAGGGCCGGAGCTTCTCTCCGGACACATGTGCCACTCACCTTGCTCCCGTCACCAGAGCCAGGCGGCCCTTGGGGTTGTTGTCCGTGCTTCTAATGCTGTGCTGGACCATCTTGAAAGCTATACTCGCTCGCTCCTGGTCTGGGTTGGTTGAGCGAGCACGGGGTTCTCCGGTTAAAAGGGCAAGTCGAGTTGGGTATTGGACTGGGGTATCTGGGCCAACTCCACAAACTCGGTTTCCCTCGCTCTCTCTTCTTTTCTTGTTTCCTCTTTCTCTTTCCTCGACGAATATGCTTTTACCGAGCCGAGCAGAAGGGCCAGAAACGGGATATGGGGGGCCGGAGGAGTTACGGCGTGTGATCGAAAGGCCAGGTTTTCTTGAATAGCCGAGAGTTCGATCGCCGACGCGGTTGGTGATGACGGATCTCGGGTGCTCGTCTACCAATTTTTATCCCCCTCATCAGGGCCCGAGGGCAGTGCGGCTCTCTTGTATTCCAGGCATCTATGACCGGCTATTGATCCCTCTCCTCCTCCTCCTCCTCCTCCTCCCCCCCGGACTGGACTTCTAGAGCCGAGCAGCTTCCTCCCTTCGAACGCCGCGGGCAGAGCTGGCGACGCGTCTTGCTTGCTTGTGGGCGAACCCCAGCCGCATGGCATGACGAAGTTTTGGGTTGTCCACGAGGTCGGTCAATGGACGGCTGAGTGGGCGCCGCAATCTCGTGTTCCACGGAGACCCCTTGCTGGGGCGAGGGAGGGGGGTTTTGTCTGGTGTCGGCTATTGATCCAGCAATTGCCGCGAGTCAACGGTGCAACGCTCCCCCCGCCGTCCGACGACGAGTCGGCAATCCATTCGCGAAAACCCCAATCGCCGCGCGGGCTGGCTGGAAGACATCTCCGAACCCAGTGAGATCTCTCCCCAGAACCCCCCGCCGCAGGGGTGGCTGGGCGGGCGGTCTTAACCCCGCGTGGAGATATCCGGGGGAAATGATGCTGTCAACGTCGATCATGGTGTGGATATCACGAACCATCAGACCACTGTTGAAAAGCCGTTTATATACAGCCCACCTACGCGTTCGATCAAGCTACGCCCTTGCCGCCTGTTGTTTTGCCCAGATCTCTGGACCAGCATACTCCGTCGTGTGCGTTTCCTCCGTGACTCCAGCTCCCCAACTACGGAACCTGTCTCGAGATAGAGAGGTAGAAAGAGCAGACATCACAAAACACCCACACACGCACACACACACACACACACACAATGGGCGAACTTCGCGGCCAGCGGCTCGTCATAGCCGTCAGCGTCCTGACCTCGTTAGGTTTCATGCTGATCGGCTACGACAATGGTCTCATGGGCGGACTAGGTACGTGGATGGCCGACATCGACGGGCCCGGGTTCGCCGTGGTGAAGCTGACTCTCGGCCACAGTCAACGCCCCGGCCTTCAACAAGACGTTTGACTCGCCGGATCCGACGATGACGGGACTCATCGTCGCTATTTACGAAGGTTGGTCTGCAGAGAAACCCGCCCGGTGGACCGGTCGCCCCTTGGTCTGCCGTGCCGCGCCGTGCCGTGCCGTGCCGTGCCGCTGACACTTGAATGTCGTAGTTGGCTGCTTCATAGGATGCGTCGCAACGGCGGGCTTTAGTGAGAACCTGGGCCGCCGAGGAACCATCAGGATCGGATGCATCATCATGGTGGTGGGCGCCATCATACAGGCCGCCTCGTACGGGCGGGCGCAGATGATCGTCGGACGCATCGTCTCGGGCGTCGGCATGGGCATCGTCAACTCGACCGTCCCCGTGCTGCAGGCCGAGTTTAGCCCCAAGGCCAGCCGTGGAATATGTAAGTTGCCAAACCCCTTCCCCTCCCTCCGGTGTGCTGCTCTACGGCAAGAGTGGCCACGGTTCCACCAAGCCACATCACGAACTCTTTTCTATTCGTTTCAACGGGGAGGGCCGGACTGACAAATCGTCAGACGTCTGCGCGCAGCTTTCCACGCTGAACTTTGGCATCTTCCTGATCTACTGGATCGACTACGCATTCTCGTCCCATGTGTCGAGCTACGCGTGGAGAGTGCCCGTGATCCTGCAGTGCTTCTGCCTCCTCCCCATGTTCATCCTCCTCCAGATGATCCCGGAGACCCCCAGATGGCTGGCCGCCCACGACAGGTCGGACGAGTGCCTCGCCGTGCTGCGGCGCCTGAGGGGCGACGTGGACGACGACGAGGCCATCCAGGTCATGCACAGCAACATCATGCAGACGGTGTCCTACGAGGCGGCCGTGAGCTCGCACTCGTGGAAGGATGTCTTCGTGCAGGACAGGATCAAGACCCAGAAGCGCTTCTTCATCGCCTGCGCCATCCAGGGTTTCCAGCAGCTGGGCGGAATCAACGCCATCATCTGTGAGTACAACGCGGCCCCCCCCCCCCCCCCCTTCCTCGGGACACGAGAAACGACGCTGACGGTTGCGTGACACGACAGACTACAGCAGCACGCTTTTCGAGAAGAGTATCGGGTTCGACAACCACATGTCGAGTCTCATGTCTGGCTTCCTGCAGACGTGGTTCTTCGTCGCTTCGTTCATCCCGTGGTTCCTGATTGACCGCGTGGGACGAAGGCCTCTGGTACGTTGCAGACACCTTTTGAGATATCGGATATGGTCCCCCAACTCTGCTTGTCTCTCGTGCAGAAGCAGCTAACAGCCCGCGTCTCTCACAGCTCCTGTCCATGATCAGCCTCATGGCCGCCGTCATGGCGGTTCAAGCAGCTCTCATCTACCAGGTCCAGAATGCCACCGCAATCGCCAAGGCCGCAGGAATCGGCGCTGCGGCGATGCTGTTCGTCTTCCAAGGCGCCTTCACCATCGGCTTCCAAGCGACCGTCTGGGTCTACCCGTAAGTTCCGTCCGACCGACCGGCCGACCGCTTGGGTCCGCGTGTGCATCGCGTTGCTGACAACCCCCGACAAAAGGTCCGAAATCCTGCCCCTTCGAATCCGACAAGTGGGCTCTTCCATCTCCAGCGCCACCAACTGGATCTTCAACTACGTAAGGCAGAACAGTCTTGTCGCATAAAGGTCTCTTTCATCAGCTAACCTAGTGTACAGATGATTGTGCAAGTCACGCCCATCTCGATCGCGAGCATCGGCTGGAGGACGTACATCATCTTTGCGGTTCTGAACGCGACGTGGGTGCCCATCATCTACCTGTTCTTCCCCGAAACCAAGGGCCTGGAGCTGGAGGACGTGGACCGTCTCTTCTCCGGGGAAGATATCCTCGAACATCAATTCACGAACGATGAGAAGGCCGAGGTATGGGACGTCGAAGAGGCCAGAAGTTGATGGCAAGACTTGCGGCTTGTGGGGGATCATGATTGATGCAAGCGTCGTGTGTGTGTGTGTTGGAGGAGATGACAAAAGATTGTGCTTTTCTGCGTAGACCATCAAAAAGTCGGCCACGACTCAAATTGTTTAGCCCCAAAGACTGGATGACGTGAAAATACCATTCTCTTTCTGTTGGAAACCTGCCCCATCTTTGTGCGTATCTAGGAAACGTGGCTGCTCTGTTGGCCCGTAATGAGGAAGACATGGGATGAAGACGATGTCTGTCGTCGGCTTCCATTCCATTATTATCAGCAACCGGCCCAAACGAGACGTTGCAAAAGCCCGCTTCAAATCACGACATGGCCTCCCTCACAGATGGACGCTCGCCGGTTTGACAATGCCGATATTGCCGTACCCCGTCCACGCACGTCTCGACATCAACATGCGACCCAGCACGTGAGGGACGGCATGACGCCCCCCGAGTCAGTTGCCGACGTTGCCACAGATCCCTGAACTCTATCCTGTGACAGGGAACAGCTGCTTCGTGCCCCGCATCCGTGCGAGCGGGCGAGCGGGCGGGCGAGCGAGCACCAGGCCTCAAAACGCCTATCCGCCGTGATCCCATCCTCTGGCCCAACCTACGTAGTGACAACTAGCTGCCGCCATACTCCGTCAGAAAAACAGCTACGACTAACGCCAAGGGTTCCGGAACAAGCTTTCTCTTGCGTTGGGAACACAATCGAACGTCTTCCGTGGCGAGGGATCATCAGCCTCACTACCACGCCCCGCGCCCCGCGCCATCGCCTCTGGCTTATCTTTCTTTTTTTTCTTTTCCTCTTCTCTTCTTTTCCCTTTGTTTCCGTGTCCGCCATGGCCGACAACCCCGCCTTCGTCGTGCACGACGACGGCGTGAAGAAGCTTTACGGCCCCGCGCCGAAGCTCGAGCTGCTGCACGAGAACCAGGACTACCCGTTCGCCCACGAGGCCGGCGTCTTCATCGAGCGCAACAACACGCTCTTCATCACCAGCAACCAGTTCGCCGACCAAGGCGGCGGCCGCAAGATCCAGGTCAGCCGCGTCGTCCTGCCGGACGCAGCCGGCGCGGGCACGACGGCGACGGCGCCGGTGGCGTGCGAGGAGATCCACCCGGACATGGTGGCCATGGCCAACGGCGGCGTCAACTACCTCGACGGCGTCGTCTTCTGCTCCCAGGGCACCATGGACGCCCCCGGCGGCCTCGTCTTCATGGAGGCCGAGCCGCCGTACCAGACGCGCGTCATGGTCAGCTCGTTCCACGGCCGCGCCTTCAACTCGGTCAACGACGTCGTCGCCCACAGCGACGGCTCGCTCTGGTTCACCGACCCCATCTACGGCCACGAGCAGGGCATCCGCCCGCCGCCCCAGCTGCCCAACCAGGTCTACCGCTACGACCCCATCCACGGCTCCATCAGGGCCATGGCCGACGGCTTCGGGAGGCCCAACGGCATCTGCTTCAGCCCCGACGAGAAGACCGTCTATGTCACCGACACTGACTGGATCCACGGCGACGGGTCCACCGACAACACGCGGGCGTCGACCATGTGAGTTCCCCCCCCCTTCGTTTTGTGTTGTTTTGTCCCTTTCCAGACTCTCTCGACATGTCTGCTCTTTATAATACCCGCTTTTCATCATCTCCCCTTCTCAAAACAGAGGCAGCCAAAGACTGACTCTCGCAAAAGCTACGCCTTTGACGTGGTGTCGTACTCCGGGGAGCCCTTCCTCACCAACAGGCGGCTCTTCAGCATGGCGGACACGGGCATCCCGGACGGCATCAAGTGCGACGTGCACGGCAACGTGTACAGCGGCTGCGGCGACGGCGTCAACATCTGGTCGCCCGGCGGCGTCCTCCTGGGCAAGATCCTCGTCGAGGGCGGCGCCGCCAACTTCTGCTTCGGCCGCAGCGGCGAGATCTTCATCCTGAACGAGAACCGGCTCTGGAGGGCCAAGCTGGCGGACGAGACCAAGGGGGCCTTGCTGTGCATCTAAAGGCCGACGTCTCCCGTCCGTGTTTCTTCGGGCGGCGACCCCTTTCCTTCCCCTCCCCCCCTCTCTCTTCTTTTCTTTTTACGGCGGACCTGCTACCCAGGGGGGGGGGGGGGGGGCGTTTCCTGTAGTTTTCCCGGCTAGCCGCCCGGCTATTCACAAATAACATATACTCCTCTTCGCGCGAGCGGACGTACGTTTGACAGTTTACAAAACACGGATCAAGGCTGTTGCCCCGATGAAACACCTCAGACCATGAATGTACGTAGTTTATGAATATGGGCATCATTGATCATTGCACATCACATCTGAGATCGACCTGCATATTATCTCAACTTCTCCCGTCGGATGCGAATAGAGAGGTCTTCTGTAGAGGTGAATGACGCGAGGTGAAGCGCCCCGTCACATGGCGCATGATGGGGCGGATACATAGTGCAGACAACACATAAAGCTACCGCGAAATCTATTTCTGCTCCAGCAGCCAACGAACACCTCTCACAGCGTCCTCCACGAATTGCCTGCTCTTCTCGAGGCGCGGGAAGTTCGTCCAAAAGTAATGCGGGAGGCCGGGGTAGATATCTAGCTTGGTCGCGACGCCCGCCTCCTCTCTCAGCACGCGCTCGTAGATGAGGCCCTCGTCCCGGATGGGGTCCAGACCTGCCACTTGGATGTAGGCGGGCGGCAGGCCCTTGTGCCCCTGTCCGATCCTCCCGAAGTGGAAGGGTACGAAGAGCGGGCTCTGCATGTCCGGCTTCACGATTCTCTGCAGGGCAGCCCCTCCGTCGCCGGCATTGTTGTTAGAGACGGGGTCCCGGGAGGGGACGAGCGAGGGGTGGTTGAGGTACTCGGGACGGTACTGTTCCGGAATGGCCTCCGGGGGCAGTAGGCACATGATGGCCGGCAAGCAGAGGTACTGCCCGGTCAGCGGCGGGGAGAGCTCGTTGTCGCGAGCGAGGTGAGCGAGAACGGCGGTGATGTTGCCGCCCGCGGAGCCGCCGCCGATGATGAAGCCACGGGAAGGGTTCGCGCCCAGGCTCGAGGCGTTCTCAGCAACCTGCAAAGGGGCAAGTTTCCCGGTCAGCCGCGGACCACCCCCGTCGGGGTCGTCCCTGTACATACCCATTGCAGAGCGTCCCAGCAGTCGTTGATGAACGTCGGGAAGGCGAACTCGGGCGCAAGGCTGTCTCTTCGTTAGCCTTTTGCCTTGGCGGGCAGGGATCTGAAACCGACCGATAGTCGACGTTGACGCAGACCGCCCCCAGGTCACGGCTGAAGAGCCGGCAGTTCACCTCCTCGTCCGAGAGATCGCCCGACCACCAGCCGCCCTCGTGGTGCATGACGACGAGCGGGCGGCCCCCCTCGGGCGGAGCGCCCACGGGGGTGTAGACCCGGACCTTGAGTTCGTAGCCATCCCTGGCGGGGATCTTGCGGTCCTCCTCGCGGACCTGCTCCGGAATGGGCCCCGGGAGGTAGCGCAGGGGGTGGAACTCGCGCAGGCGCGTGGCCCGGTGCTCTCGCTTGGCGGCGAGGCCGTCCCGGCCGTAGTACGGGTCGCTCGGTCGGGGGGCCCGCAACGGGTTGGCCGCAAGCTCCTGTCAGGCCCGGTCAGCATCGCGAACCCGCGGGGGTCAGGCGTCCGACGTACGGCCTCGTAAAGGGGGTCGGGCACCCCGTAAGCTAGAAGCTCTTCACGACTTCGCGGCGCCATCTTGAGCGGGTGTGCGGTCGAGTTTTTCTTTTCTTTTTTCCCCAACCGATGGAGAGGAAGTGGTTCGTCTTATGTTGCCTTGCCCAGATGGATCAGGACGAGAGAAAGTGCGGGGTTTGTCTCACCGATTACTGATTAGGCAGATGACGGTTTCCTAGTAGGATTTTGTACATATCTTTGTCGTCATCGGGTGGTAAGCAGATAGACAGCTCTTGCACGGAGGGTGAGGCGAGTTGGTACCCTGCCGGGTACTTTTGACATAGATGGAGTGTGTAGGCCATGTCTTACTCGGACACTTGGTTGCACATCTATGGACACTTCGCTGACTACTGCTTATGCAGATGTAGGGGCGGGCTCACGATTGAGCAAAAGTTCCCGAAGATAGACCTCACCGAAGCCGAAAAGGAGGCGAAACAAATCCGTGGGAGATGGTGCACCGGTGTCTTCATCAAGCAGCCTGATCACCGACCTCCCACCGAAGATCCTCGAGAAACCTGGGGGCCGTCTCCCATGGTCTAGTTTCTCCATGTTGATCCCCCCTCGGGCTTGTAAACCTCCGATGCCCCCTCTTCCACTTCTCGGGAATCGGGATGTACGTCTCGACATAGCTTGCACCAACGGATCTCTCCGTGGCACGCCTCGAGTGCTATCAAGACCCATTTCTCCCGCCTTACCATCTACTGCTTTACGAAAGTGCACGTTGTTGCTTCGTCCGGCCTCGTATAACAGCCCGAAGCTCGGCTCGACGGGTTCTCCACCTTAGTCCCCAGAAAAAAGGCCATCGAACAGGGTCTGGCCGTTTGAAAAGGTGGCGGAACAAGTGACACCAGGTAGCGTGACGGGAATAAGGCATGCGATGGGAGTAGATGTCGCTGTATTCGATGTGTATGCTGACTTGATAAGAATTAAGCCTTTCTGATTGGTGGCCGGATCAACAGGAAGGGGCTGGCGAAGGATCTCAAGTGTCCCTCCCTCAAATTTTGGGACTGCTAGATTAACGATGCTCAATGCTACCACTGACTTCAACGATATACACATCCTCGGTGATGCTGATAGTACGGTTGGGGTTCTCAAAGCGCGCAGGTCTCGAAATATTATGCTCAAGCTGAAGTCCTAAACTAGGAAGAAAACAAAAGCAACGCTTACAGACTCTGCGAGATGACGTGGCTCAGAATTCCGAGGCAGCTTTGATCTCGTCCTTGGCGAGCAGCAACAATAGCACATTTCAAGCAAACACCAACACTCCTTGACCGCACACCCGAACTGTGCCCACCGGCGGCGCGACTGTCGACGTCAAGTTTCTCCCCGTCCGTCGGCATCCCTCATTACGCCGCGTCCAACAGCCCCGTGAACTGGATACCCCCGAAGGAGTTTATCCCCAAGTGCTAGATAGGAGAAGATGACCGGTTCGCCGGTGATCGGCGGGGCTTATCTCAGCCCTTCTTGTTCGAACCGAGAAACTGTATAGGGAATAATTTGGCTTATGTGGAGATGAGACTGGTCGTGGCGAGGATGTTGTAGCAGTTTGACATTCAAAATGCCACGAACGATTGGATGAGAAAGCAGAAGGTATATATAGATGGTATGGGGCCAGGATCCATTATGGGTCAGATTGCACCCAGTACGGCGGGAATGAAGGAGTTAAGACACTTCATCGTTCTGCTTTTCGGTTTTAGTTATTGTGGTTTTGGAGCATGTAATCTATAGAGTATGTGCCTAGCAGACGATACCTGTCACGTAATAAAACGATACCGTTAGTTACGTGGGCAGTAATAGTGGCTTATATCGTGACACTATCATTCTAATTTACCTTCCCCTATTCCTA
>MU846655.1:0-12493 GCA_030867225.1 Colletotrichum caudatum | reverse complement strand
AAGCTACACTAGCTAGAGATAGATATACAAACTTAGAAGCAACCCTTACTAAAATATAAGGTAGGCGTTGGTGACTCTTTATAGCAAGTATTGCAAGAACTTAGGCCTTATTGGCTTGAGCTAGAGTAACCTGGTAAGGGAGATGGCTGACCTGTGGGTAAAGAAACAAAGATATTAGCCAAGGAGTTATAGTTATTAATGTTGGGATTAGGAGATCATTGGATAGTTTATATGTGCCAAACTTACTGGATCCGGCCCTGCGGCCTATCTTCTTAGCCTATCAAGCTTGCTAGCCAGCTAGCTGCTGTTATTTTTGTTTGGCTCATGTATATTTATAAGCATATAGGCGCTTGCGGCCTGGGATCTGGCGGCCTGGGGTCTGGCGGCCTGGGGTCTGGCGGCCTGGGGTCTGGCGGCCTGGAAACTAGCAGCTTGGGATCTAGTAGCTTGGGAACCGGCGGCTTGTGGACTAGCAGCTTGGGATCTGATGGCTTGGTTGTTGTTATATACTGTCTGTTGTATTAACGCTAGGCAGGAGGAGCTTTGTGTCCTGGTTCCTGTTGGGTCCCTGTTGTTGACGGGATCATCTTGGTAGTAGGCGTACAAGTTAGTCCTGTTGACCAAACCTAACGGGTCTGCAGAGATCCAATGGTATATCCATGGCGCATAGAAACGCGCCTGGCAGTAGTACAACCCCGTCTTGTACTTGCGACGATATGTGGCGTACTGGTAGCGGCTAGGCACTTGGATCTTTTGCCCTGTAGCCATGTATATGGTTGTGCTGAAGGGAGAATACTCTTTGTATGAGACAAGGTTGCCCCTGTCGTCAGTCTCCATGCCGTGGCCCGTCTGCCAGCGGAAGAGTGGTGGGAGGGGTGGGCTATCATCTTCTTTGCCCGCATGGCCCTGGCCGGGCGTGGTGGTTTCGATGAGAGCAATATGCATGGCAGAGGCCTTAATGACAGAGGTGCTTATTGAGGTCGATGTCTTGCCTTGGCCGTTGTAGCTAACTTGGATGTCTACCTGTCTGCTGTAGATTGTCTCTTTGAGGACCCTCGGCTCCTTGCCTGTCCTTATGGCCTGCTCTGTCATTTTTTGGACCTGGTCTCTGTTGTAGTCGTAGACGTGCTACGTCGTCTCTCTGATGCCATTGTTGATGACTTGCTGTGTCGTTGAGCGTAGCTTATTGTCCGGGTTCCACGTTAGCAACGCAAAGGAGGATATAAACGTTATATACCTGATGGACCTGGCCTTACCCTCGTAGCCATAGCGCTTGGTGTAGTAGGCCACTTTACTTGAAGTCAGGCGGTTGCTGGTTCTCTCCGGCTGAAGGGCGCTCGTGGCTGCGTAGACAAAAGTGCGCGTCCATGCTTTGCTATTGGCAACGTCGACGGGCTTGTGCCGCAGCCTGAGCACGTTACTAGCCGTGTTGTACTCATACGTCTTAATATACTCTACAACTCAGCCCTAGGCGGCCTTGGGAGAGACGCTGGCATTCCTTCTTACACCATAGTGGTGTGGCGGCATCAAGGGGTCCTGGACCTACTCTCAGCTGGTGGCCTGAACGAGCCGGCCTAGCGAATCGTATGTGTAGTGTGCTACTGGCTTGATGATTGCCTTTTTATAAAAGACGATGTCCTCTGACAAATTGCGCTCTGATATGGTGCGGCTGAGGCAGTCATGCACGTAGGTCCGGTCCTTGAGAAGCCTTGTCTTGCCACCAGGCAAGGACTTGTGTGAAGTTTGTCGAATCTTGATGCGAGCTCTCTCATTGTACTTGTATGTTGTTATAGTCCCGTTACCGTACTCGACACGCGTGAGCTGGTCGTCGGCAGCATAAGCAATGGACCTAACAAAGACGTTACCACGGTCCTATGGCTTCTTCTTCTATTTGACCATCGCCAAACGCCCACAGGTATCGTACGACTGCATGGTCTCATCTCTAATGTTGTTAACAAGACGAACAGGTAAACCAATAGCGTTATATAAGGTCTGGCTTTGCATTCCTAAACCAAGGTTGAACTTACTCTTGTCACTCTAGTTAACAAGTGTCTTGTAAGTAATTGCCATTTGACGTGTAGACTGGACGAGATTTCTGCAAAAGTCGTACTTATTGTGGAATAGTAACCCGGCCTGGTTGTATATCATTACAAGCTGGCCTTAAAGATTCTTCTTCTTTGCTCCTTTGACCCCTTCACTATAGACAAACTCTATGGTAAGGACCTCTAAGGTAGTGCCCTCCTGCACATACATCTGAAGATCATGGCAAAGGCTGTCCCTTAGCACATGGTACGTGATGCCTCTGGTGTTTCAGGTAACCATAGGGCGGCCATTACAGTTAGGGAGCGATAATGTACCGCCCACATCTATGGTGCGCTTCACGATGATACGGCCCAGGAGGTCGTGGAGGGAAGCCTCTGTCAAGCGCTTAGTGAGGACGCCTTGTTGCTTGATCATGTCCCACATAGAAGACATTCTCCCCAGCATGTCGTATTACATCTTCTAGCTAATCCTTTTGGACCCTAGTCTCTTTGTGCTTATAATAACTTGTCCCATGGCATTCAGCGAGTCTGTCCTCCGTTGATCTTTGTTAACTTCAGACTTGTTCACAGAGCTAATGAGATCCGCGTTGAGCGATGCTATCCTGTCCCTATGCCAAGAAACCAAGGGGAACGGGTACAGCAGGCACATATAAGGCCTGACCGCGGCGTCTGTTATAGGATCTATCAGCAGAGTGTTCCTAGCATTCCAGGTCTTGACGCTTTATGTTGATATCTTAAGCTTGGTCTATAGTCTGCCTAGAGCTAACAAGGCCACCTTGCGACTATGGCTATCTAGGAAGAAAAACGTTAAGGGAACCGTGAGCTCGGACTGGCAAGCATAGTCACTGGAGCTTAGAGTCCGGTTCTGGAACTTTCGGACAACGTTGCCAGAAGCGTCCCTGACAGACCGGTCCCTAGCCCTCCACTGAAAAGGACTAGTATTGGACAAGAGATCAACAGTCTCTAGAACCGTTCCATGGCCTGATAGATAGGAAATCTCTAGTATGATAATAGATTCTGGTTTATAGCCCTGACGCGTCAAAGTTGCCTCAAAGTTGGCGAGTCGTTTAGTAGCCTTGGACTCGTGGTATTGACGACGGACGTAAATCTTGCGATGGGTCGCTCTCCCACAAAGAGATTTGAGCAATTCTTGCGTGGGATTGCTGACCAGCGCATCCAGCTGGTCCGCCGTGACAGCTACGTGGAGGCCATCCAGAGAGCCGCCCAGCTGCTCGGTGCTCTTGCCACTCCTTGCAGTGGCAATAACCTCTGAGAATGGTCTAGAGACACTAAACTGGCTGTTCCCGTTACAGTTAATGGCTTTGAACGGTTAGAGGCAGCGGTAGTTGTTGGAAAAGGTTGTCTTATTGCCTATGGGGTTAATAGATTCTTTGAGAAGTAAGTTAAACCGGTTAAGCTTTGCTGTGTACTTGTTCCCAAAAGCATCTGTTGACACATTTGGGCAACAGAACAAGGACCGGGCATATTCAGCGGCCGCGATGTCCACAGGTCCTTTAAATGTCAACCTGGGAGTTGTTGCCCACCAACCTCCCTCCTGATCTGGTTGGCTGTAGCCTCCCTGCTGCCGCAGAAGCTCTATCTTGGCCGTTATGGTAAGGGGAGACAGCTCGGCAAGGAGGTTGCTAGGCAAGCATGAATTTTGCTGTTTGAAGCAAATAGAGAATGCATTGAGCTTTCCCTCTTCTAATGCCACTGAGGAATGATTGGTGCTGTATAGGATGCGCTGGGCTGCCAACGTGGTCCTGCGTTTGGCGGTACCACGAATAAGTAAGTTATGGCGGACTAGCTTGAAGTCGTTGCCTGGCTTTAGTGAGGCTAACGCTTTAAAGCTGGCGAGCGAAGGATTCAGTCCTATGAGTTGAGTCTGTCTTGAATGCTATAATGCAGGCTTTTGAAAGTTGGCTCTGTCCCCTATGGTATTTGTATATTTGGTCTTGGTAAGAGTTGCTACCGTTTCTAGCTGTTGAGCCTTTTCCCTGGTATTAAGATCTGCCTCCACATTGATGCGCTCTTTTTTCTGTCTGTAGCAGACGCTTATGGTCTGGGTCGGGTCGCTATACTTATTGATACTGAGTATAACCTCCTGTTGGATGCGTGCGTCTGATTTAGGCCCTCTCTTGTACGTATAATTGATGGTTTCTCTTGGTACCACCCTTGTGATGCCCCTTGGGTTATCACTCTGCCTAAAGGCTTGAATAGAAACTACTTGATAAGAAAACTCGGATGTGGCACTAGGCTGCTCTATAGAGCCTGTAATGCTGAAGATTTTGCTATGTTGCTTAAGTCCCTTTAAAGAGCGGTGAAGCTCTCTTTGCTGAGCACTTGTAGCACTCTTAGGGATGATGGAGTCGATGTGAGGAGCCCCGGCTGGCAGACTATGCGACATGGTCTGCGGCTGGGAAGAGCCAGTTAGATACCATGTCCTTATGCGAACGGCGGGCTTTTTCCAATGAGCATCGCATCTAAGAGCAAGGTCTTCCTTGACTAGAGACTCCACTATGCCAAAGCTGTGGAACTCGCGGTTGACGCTGTTGTAAAAGCCGTCGCTATAGGAGTACGTGGTGGAAACGGCTGTTTGCGCGACTTCGTCTTGAAGCAACGTACTGCTGACACACTGGACCGGGAACGGAAGTGATGTGGCCCAGTCGGCACCCCTGGCCCGATCTTTGAGGTAATACCTGGTCGAGGGCTGGTAGGCTACTTGGGTAACGAGTCCGTTGTTGTTGTGGTAGCCCGTAAGTAGATGCGGCTTGTCGGCGCCGCCAAGATCCATGAACAGCATCCTGGTCTTCTCCCCTGAAAGGGCAGGCTTTAAGATACAGAGGTATAGGGCCCCTTTGCCCAAAAGGTCAGTCACAAATAGGAGCGAAGACAGGTCCATCTCAGGTATAGCCATGACTTGGATGTGAGGGCCCCATCCGTTGCCCGCCAGGTTCGTGTAGAATTGAGCGCCGCCTCCTGGGCGGTTGTCCCCGAGCCGTCAATGTCGGTAAGCTGCAGTCGGCAAAGATCAAAGCCCTCGCGGTCGAAAAGCGGGGCGTTTGTCATGATGATCTCGGCCCCGAAGCGGCCGTAGCCCAGGTTTGGCCAGTACGAGACGGCGCCGTTGGATATTTGGACAATATCATCCAAGCCGTCGCCAGACATGTCGGCTAGATATGTGGCGGCGACGACGTCGCCCCTTCTCTAGTGCGGACCGTCATTTGCTCCTTTCTGGCGCTGCAGGGGGCCGAAGCCATCTTTGGCAAGGGAAGGGTACCAAGACACGCTGCCCGAGTCTGGGTCGAAACTCGGGAGATCGGACTGCCCATCGCTGGTGACGTCAACCATAATGCTCGGCTCTTGTTTCGTCTTATTTGGGACCGACTTGAACGGCTGAAAGTCTAGCCACTTGGAGGAGACAAAGTCTCGCCCGTAGAAGCCCAGCAGCTTGCCGTGATCATCCATGGAGACAGTGGTCATAGTGCCGTTGCCCTCGAGGTCCTCAAAGGTGACATCCTCAAATATGCCGAGACTGGGCTGCCACAGCAAGAATTTGGACGACAGACGATATGATCATCATGATGTCCATCGCGACGAGGGCGCCTTCCTTCTGATCGGCAAGGTCAATGGCCGTCATGACGATGGAAACGGCCGCAAGCGCAAGGCTGGGAATGGGTCAATGTGAGGCTGAAACAGCAATTACCATTGATCAATACGTACCCGGCAATGGTTCCAATCACCTCGCCCATATTATGACCCATCATGCGCTCCACGGTGCTGAATTCGGAGTATTCCTTCTCGGCAATGAGCTCGGAGCGGAAAAAAGCCTCGCGTTCCTGCATCTGCAGCGTCTGTTTGGACGTGCGGGTGAAGAACTTGGCCCAACTGCCTTGGACCTGTTTGCTCTTTTTCAGCTGTTGAATCAAGCTACGGGACAGGCAGAGACATTTACCCTCTCCGCGGCATCAGGAATGGCATCAATGACACTCTCGATCCCAAGAATGCGTTTGAGGGAGGGAAGGAACCCAGCGATATCACCACCAAAGAAGAAGAAGCGGATCGAGCCTTGAATGATACCGAAAACAAACATGCCGCATAAACCGGCGATCGACCTGGGCGCAGTTAGGTTACATTTTTTGGGGAAAGGGTGTGGCAAAATGGGATTTACAGCCTCCAGGAAAGTTTCTGGGACTCCCGACATCTGGTCCCACATGCCCGGCAGCAACGGCATTAGGATGAAAGCAACGGCAGTGACTCCTTGAAAGGCTTGGAGCAGCTTTCCGCCGCTGGCCATGTTCTTGAACCACGCGGCACCCCTTATCGTATTCTCCCACATGGTCATGGTCAACTGCCACGAGCTGGCTGCCACACCAAGACGACTCGCCGCGGTAAGCGGGATCCAGAACTTATCGCGTAACTCTTTGCTCATATACAGCTGCTCGGCAGCCGCGATGGCGTCGACATGGTCCTGGTTCGGCGAAGCCTTGAAGTGCTCGATGTAGTCGCCCAGGCACTCGACGATGAGATTGTCAATCTCCCGAGAGTTGCCGCGCGCGTCGATGAGCGTCGGGATGATGGACGTCATTTGGAAGAGGCGCATGTCGTCGTTGTACGCCTGCATGAAGTTGCGGCCGCCGGGCTTCGTGTTGGTCTGATAGTTTTCTAGTAGTCCAAAGAGCGCGTTGAGCTGCTTCTGCATCATGCTCAAGTTGTTTGTGTTGGAGCCGGACGTGTACTGGCTGTACCAGTTTGGCAAAGCGCCGGTCTGCACGTAGTAAAGCAGCTGCAGGGCCCAGAACAGCGACCGCTCTTTGGCCCAGACGATGAGGTCGTCGATATCCTTCTGCGCTGCCGCAAGCTGCGCGTCGTAGTTCGGGTTCCCGACAGGGTCATCTAGAACGGCACTCTTGTCGGCAATTTTGTTCTTCATTCCGGTCGCCAAAGCATCCATCTTGGCCGTATAGTCGTTTTGGTTTTGGTCACGTAGGAATTCGGTAATGCTCGGGAATTTCTCGATAAAGTGAGCGCGGTACAGCTTGGATGAGTGGCGTTTGTACACTGGGTCGTCTGATGGAATGTCCTTCAGTCGAGCATCGGCTCTTTTCCCGTTGCAGTATTTGCCTTGGTCGAATTTTCCTAGGGCACAAAATCAGCAGTGGAGGTCGATTACGAGAACTAGTGCAGTGTTTACCTGCTGCCAACATTGACACGATGAAGGGTACCTGCAGTCTTTGGTAGAATGCCTTGTTCTCGCCTGTTCCCGATGCCGCATCGTCATTCGCAATGGCCAGCATAGCTGGCGTCAGAGCCGGCGCCGAAGCCTGCACGAACGTTGTACGTAGATCCGGGTCCATAAAGTACACAATGAGGTCGTGGAAATCGGTCATTGCCAGCTGGGTTACGGAGTCGCGCCAGCCTGACGGGTCAGTAGGGTCCTGGACCATGGGGTTGAGATTCAGCAGCTCAAACACTTGAAGAGGAGGTGCTCCGGTGCCTCCAGCATCCGCCGCTACGAGAGAGCTGAAGACTGGTTGGGGAGCAGCCATCATCTTGAACACTGCTGGCTGTTCAACGGCACGCACATCGGCCTGGGCGACACCGTTTTCTGGTGCTGTGCCATTCGCCACCTTCGCTTCTGTCGCTCCAATGGCATCAGATATGCCCATCGACACCGCCTCCGCGGCAGGATTGACGTTTTGGACTGGCAGATTCTCCGGCGCAGCGGATAGCATGTTGACAATGGATGTGCTGTCGTTCATTTTCACCATACCAGACACGGCATACACATTCCCCTTTGCGTCCCGATACGCCCCGTCGAAGGAATTTCCGAACGGTGAGAGCTGTACTTGCCAAATGGTAGGAAAGACGGACGCGACAGGTTTGCCTGCGCGGCTTGCAGGCGCCGCCGGAGGCTGCATGACAATTTGAGTGAGCATTGAGGACCCCGTGGCGTCACTCGGCGACATGATTGAGGTGTACTGGCTAGGATACGTCATTGGCGTGGCTGCCAGGTCGATTTCAGTGGGAGGGTTGCTAGCTGATGAGTGTTAACAGGGGGAAAAGGCTTCAGCATTTGGAACTAGCAGCTTACAGTTGTCAACGAATGTGTTTTCCGCCACCCAGCGTGGCTGCAGGTCATCACCAATGATTTTTGTGTCGTATCCGAACGTCATGCTAGCCGTTTCCCAGCTGGCACTGGTCCATTGCGAGCTGTTGGTATCCCACTTGAGTTTCTTCTCTCCGGAGCTAAAATACGCTCCGGCATTTGCAGAGATGTTCACATCAAACCAGACCTGGGCTGGGTCAAGATGGATGTTGAATGTCTTGTCGCCAACGGCAAGAACACCACTTGGCTGTGCTCCGATTAGGCTGAAAAATGCGCCAACGCTGGTCTTGGTTGCTGCTTGCGCCACTTGCAGGCTGGTCTTGAAGGAGTAACTGTTGGTCGCAGCGGAGAAGGTCGTATCATCAGGATGGATCTCGTGTCCGTTGAGGTCCATGCCAGTGTCATTAGAGCCATGCTCACCAATGACGAGTGTCTGACCACTCAACTTCTGCAGTTCTGGATGGTCCTGGTCAACATTATGGTCGGTGAAGCGTATAGAAAAAGCTCGTGGAAGACCTTGAGCTTGGTCGTTCGCCTTGTGATAGACCTTCGCCTCTACGCTCTATTCAGTAGATGCTCAAAGGAGAGATGGAATCATCACCTATACCTTCAGATAGAGAATTAATAAATTGGACCTGCTTGTATTATAGATAATTTCTCGCCACACAGCCCCGGTTAACAGCATTCTTTGCAGCATGAGCTAGGGTCGAGTATGTTACAAAAGATTTGTCCTGTAAAAGGTAAGGAAGGTTCAAAGACACAAAAGGAGAATCCATGGTTTCTGCTATCTCTCACAATTGCTTTCAGTGTCTGACAGTCGCTGCAAAACCATCGGGGAGGCCAGCCAGACGCCTTAAATACTAGGCTTCAGACGAGAAGCATTTTAGACGAAATGGAAACAGTTTACCTTGATACAAGTCCGCACAGGAGTGGCTGCAGACGGTTGGGACTATTAGTTGAGGATTTTAGTTGAGGATTTTAGCTGAGGACTGTCACTGTATTAGCGCATTCTATATGCATTGGCAGCTTCACCGCCCAAAGTTCACTTTTGTCCATCAGTAGAAAGGCATTGGGCGTCTAGAGAAAGCTAGTTGCCGGCAGACTTTTGTCGGATTCCAGCACCATATTATCATAGCTAAGCTGAAGATGGTCAATCACCTGCCTAGGTATTGGAGAAGATTGGTCTGGGCGAACAATTAGAGCTTTGGCATAGTGCCGTACGACTGATATTTGCATTTGCATACCAGGGTAAGTATGGATGACTTACCTAGATTTCAGTTAGATGCGGCAGCCCTATTGCGCTGCCACGTGTAATTATTGGTGGTTCCCACTTTGATAGTCCTTAATTGGTCAGTCTCTATTAGATGGCTTGCCCAACGCGAAGAGGAGTGTTTGGACGTGCTGTCAGTTTGAGAGCTTGATGCTCCTGTGTCAAAGCCTGGTGGTACGGTGGCCGGGGGGCTGAAAAGTTGGTCCAATTGCAGCTCTCGGACAGCCTCTGACCGCTTTTTTCGCTATGTAACTAAGAATACGGCACGCTCCGCAATCACGGCCCGCAACTTTTGCTTCTAGACCTCTTGCCTTGCAGATCGAGCGTTCCTGGGTTGATCCCATTGCAGGGCTGGGGTGACGATCGTTCTCGTCCCTTCTCAGAATTGTCAGGCTCGCAACGACCCCTTTGGAGATCTCCCTTCACGAGAACTTTCTGTTCGAAGTGTGTTTTACTCTTTACTTCCACGAGCCCAAACTGGCCAGTCCATCAACCACTTGTGACCGCTGTGCTCAGTGCTCATTACAATTTCACATAATGTCTTTTCAGGATTTCCATGGCTCTGACCAGATCGAAAAAGAGCTCATTGCCCAAAACCTCATCGCCATTCCCCCACCTCCTCCACCAATGCCCAAGGGGCCCAGCACTGATGCCGGAGTAACAGGTCATGTCCGAGCCTTGATCGAAGTCAAATCGATGACAACCCAGCAGGCGATTTATGGCATCTTCAAGACGACTCAACATGGTGCTGCAGCATGGAACACGCACCCGGCCGTTCGTCTGGTTGTCGAGTGGATCAAGAAGAAACTCACCGATCCAAGCTGGCAGGGTAGGGAGCTAAACACCGTCATCTTCAGCGACATCGCCTCAACACCCGACCAGTTCATTGTGGGTGGGATCGACAGCGATCGCATCAAGCGCGGTGGCGCAGCACTTCTGATCAAATCGATTTACAACACCAAGACAGAGTATGATGACAACATTCAGCTGGAAAAGTGCAATACCGGCATTGCAGATCTGAACAGCTACATCTGGGACAACAAAATCAGTTTTTTGATTATGTGGTACCGACAAAACTTCAACATGTGGCCGACCGACAACACAACGTACGTGGATGCGTACAAAGCCGTGCTCTGTTCCAAAGCATACAAGACGCTAAAGCAGATGCAAGCTGGCAACGGCACCTGGCTGGATGCAAATCTTACCACTTTGTGAAGCTAGCAGCCTGCGGAGCAACGGACGAGCAGATAAATGGCATTTACCAGGAGATGACAACGGTGGTTCCGATTCTGGACGGCAGCACGTTCGGAGAAATCTATGCCAATCACTGGCGGACCTATGACGCGTGGATAACTAAGGGCTACCTCGATTTTGGGGACTTGGGCGCCACAAAATTGGACAGCTGGCATGCCTATCCCTTCTATTTCCCTGGGCAAATGCCGACGTTTTCATACCTTGCAGTGGATGTCATTCGACACTACGATTACTGGAAGTCTGCACCTTCGTCGTCATGCTTCTCCGCATCGACTCGGGTACTCATGGCTTCGGGTGAGGTCAAGATGATCAGCGAGGTCACTCCAGGAGAGAGTGTTCTATTTCGTCCATCAGACACTAAAGATGGAGGCAAGAGCCGTACCGTGGCGTTTGTGAGCAAGCCGAAGCGTGCTGGAAGACGTCTCTATGAGCTGCAATCTTTTCCAGGCATACAGTTTACTGAGACCCATCCTTTGCTTTTGGAAAGCAACGATGAGAGCAGAATTGGGTCTTTTCCGGTACTGCAATTTGTCAATAAGCTCCTTGCAGCCTCGCTGAACCCGATCTGGCAATCTTTCGAAACAGTTCGCATCGATCCTCATGGAATCATCATGCACAACGCGGCAAAGGACCTGGATGAGGAGCTTCTCTACGACCTCATCTTCGAACCAGTGGCAACAAAAGGTGGTTCAACTTCAACTGTATGTCTTCCACCGTACACGTTGCAAGCTTCGAACGGACAGCAACTCTACGCGCTTTCCGAGGCGCCGTTGATCGAATGGTTTCCGCTCGAGATGATTTTCGTGGGCAACGTCGTTCAAGCAATCTCTAGGACCAACTTGAGCATCGAAAACCTCATCAGCAGCATTGATAACCACCAAGACTCCTTACGGAGCTTGCTGCGGACGGTGGCCGGCACAGACATCTCTCAGCACTCCGTCAATACGATCACGGGCGCAACTCTTGACTCTTTGTTGCCCAAGGACGAGCATAATGAAGCCCAAAACAAATCTGACCTGATAGAAAAATTCATTATGCGTCTCGGATGGACCATCAGCAAGGAAATAAGCAGGGGCTGGCTCAAACCGCCCACGCTTCTCGCGTCAGAGTCCGACTCGGTCGATGTGGTCTTTGCGCATGTGCTCCGCCGACTCGGCGATGACCCCAACGGCAAAAACGGCCCCTTGTCAAACTCTTGGACGGCAAGCGTCAACGCAGAAAGCCGTTCGACACCACGCGTCCGGCTTGACGGACGTGTCCAGGGCCACAACATCATGGTGCTGCACGAGGGCATCGTGCTACCACCTCCACTCCAACAGAAGACACCCAAAACAGGTGCTGGGCAGCCTGTGCGCTCCGTTCAGATCGAAATTATGGACTGCAACGGCGACAACAGCTGGGTGGGGTGGTGGGCCGCTGGAATATGATTTGCAGAGCACCCTCAGTATGGGTAACCTTGCGGCCGAAGGGTCGGGCAACCATGCGGTGCTGGAGGTTGAGCTGCGAACGGTGCCACGTGTGCTCTTTGAGACAAGATGGGATTGGGAGGAGGAGGACCGCGTAAAGTACGCAGCAAACCTGGGCTACGCATTCGGCCTTAAGCTTATACAGCTTCTACAGACTGGTAATTCACACGTAGAGGCAGAGAAGGATTAATTAGAATAATAATGTTAAAGTATATATACAGTAGTTATCCTTATTATATTGATTATATATATAACTATTGCTGTATGTTGTATTTTCTTTTATAGAATTTTATGGTTAGAGGTAAAATATATATACTATTAGATTTTACTATTTTAAATACTAAAATCTAGT
>MU846654.1:0-12600 GCA_030867225.1 Colletotrichum caudatum | reverse complement strand
AAGGTAGTCCTAATCCTAAGAGAGCTTAAGAAACTATATGTTTGTGTTTAAAGCGGACTAAACTTTGCTGAAGTCACCTCCCATAAGCTTGAGTCGGCACTGGCTTGCCTGTATCACAAGATGTTAAAATGGCTGGGCCAGCAGTAAAACATTAATGCTGCTTATAACTCTAGCCACCAAGCCTTAATCGAACCTAGAAGAGTGATAACAGGTTTGATAACTAAGTTGAATTTAACCCGCGACTTTGTTACATAATAGCCTCTATTCCGATTCGATAGGACGAATTATAGGTATAATTAGCCCGTGTTGCTAAGTCACAGGTTATCGTATGGTCATGTGATGTCGCTATTCCAACAAAGACACGAATATATTAACACGAAGTTATTAACACCATTAAAGATAGCATATCAGTACAATATATAGTTTCTATAGAATCTTGCTATTGTAGATTAGGGCAGCGGTCGGTCAGATGCCAGAATAAACGATAGCGATGCTGCATCAGTAACGTCCTAAATCTTAAATTAAGTTCTATGTAAACTAATCTTTTAGCAATTCATAGATTGCAGCTTAACAGACTGCTTGACAGCGCCATCCAACTCTGTGATAGAAATTTGACCCTCACCACTACCCTCAGTAGTCATAGTAAGGTAGTTATTAACGATCAATGTAAATTTGCCTCCAGTAGAGTTGCAGCCAGATTGAAACTCAGTGGCAAGCTCGTTAACAAATGCAGTCGACAGGTCAACAGGTCCTTTAAAAGGCCATTCCATGTTGATAGTACCGTCATTGTTTGCAAACTTATACTGGTTCTGGTTCTTAGCCCAGGCACCTTCAGTCAACTTCACATGTCCTCTGTAAGTGCCGCTATAATAGTATTAGTCTCATTTGCTCAAGTTGCGAGAATGCTAGTGTTTCTTGTACCTTAAAACAACAAGCTGTTTGTCAGCACTTGTCTCCAGGCTAACCTCAATGTGGCATTCAGTTTTGACTTTAGGCTGTCCGGGGTCTAAGGGGTTTTCTTAGCACGGGCTTCCTATTATCGACCAAGTAAAACTCACAGATTGAAGCATTTAGAGCTTTGTAAAGCACGTCAAAGGTACCGTCAGTCCCAAGTTTTCCATCAAGGGTGCCTGGCGGGCAGCCGTCTCCGGAGTAGTTAATGCCAGTAACGAAAATAGGGGTGTTGTCTTCAGCTTGCTGTCTCTCTATGACCCCGCTAAGAGGGCTGCAAATCGCAGCTCCAGCGAAGACGAGAGCGAGAGCAGACGGTGAGTGAACCATAGTGGCGACTACTTAGATAAATCGAAAGATGTAAAAAACACTATTGAAACAGTCTTAGCAAAGTGAATTGATGAAAGAAATACGTGGTGAATTTTGCCACCCTTTATAGACTGAGGAATCACTGAGTAATAATGAATTAATCCTATGAAGCTGTAATGTCACAAAGCTAGAAGATTCCGGGACGCCCGAAATTAATGTGGGCCTACGAAAATGTCAATTATACAAAAAAGCGAAGCAGTTAAAAACACAATAGTTCAAGCTTTACTGGTAGTAAACTTACTTATAATAGTGTTTAGTGGCCTATAGTCTTGTTTCATGTGTATAGAGCCTACCAGCCAATTCGCCAGCGAACAGCACCTTAGTTACACAACTTCAACGCTTAATGGGTACGTGACTTTCAAACCACTGTATGGTTCCGTAGCAGGTACTAAAACAAGATTTGGTATCGCAGTTTGAGGGCTATTGACTTCCTCCCTGCGCCCCCGACGCTCCCGACGCCCCCAACCTCTCCAACGATGTCCTGGTCAGCGCGCGCCACGACGGCTAGATCATGCGCCTTATCACCGTTCTCCTCACCGCCCTCAACGACGTCTCCGTCCAAGAGTCAGAGATCAGAGAGACCTTTGACGACACCCGCCAGCGGTGGTGGGACGTGGCCCGCCCAATCCATCGTCAGGGTCACCACCAAGGCGTGCGCGTCCATGTTCTGGACTGGCCGGCCTTCCTCCGCGAGGCCTACTGCGCCGACCACCCCACCCAGCTTCTCCGTATCGTCTATAGGAGGGAGTGGGCCGCTGCCAAGACGAAGCATGCCGGCAAGCTCGTCAACGCCCAAAAAACCATGGAGCTTGGCGAGACCATCGAGCTTGTCCTCGAGCTCGGTCCCGACGCCTGCCATAACACCGCCGCCGTCGCCGGCTCCCCTCCATGCGGAAGCCCACCAACCACGCCCCCGTCCCCGCTGCCGACATCTGCCGCGCCCTCCTCCACCAACTTGTCGCCCGGGTTGACGACCTCAACTTAGCCGACGGGAGTCCTTCGCTCTCCCTCGCCGAGATCAAGAAGGCTATCAAGGGTATGTGTTCATCTTGTGTCCGGCTTATGTCCTTCTTATATCGTATGCCTGTCTTAGGCACCCGTGTTTGAACAAGGAGTCATTTACAGTCAGTCAGCTAACGAAAACCACTAAACAGACCTCAAGGACGCCGCCGCCAAGAACCTCAAGCGTAAGAGGGGCCCCAAAAATAACATCCCCGGCCGAGGCCAAGAGGGAGAAGGAGAAGAGGAAGAACAAGGACGAGAGGACGAGCCCGAGGCGCCGCACGCCGCAAAACGTGTCCGGGTCGACCAGGACCTCCGAAAGTCCCTGGCTGACGACTACATCTACCGGCTTCTGGACGCCGGCCCCTCCTTCCTCGACGAGTAGCTCTCGAGCTCCGCCCCGGTTGATGACCCCACTGCTCTCACAGCTAGCGACAGCTTCGGCTTCGGCCCTGACGTCTCCGCCGCCCCCCTTGTCGCGCCTCCTGACTGCCGTGGAGCCCAGCTCGTGGCCGCCTGCCAGGACACAGAGGCCGAGCTCAAGGCCCTGCTCTTGAGCCAGCACCGCCAGGACGAGCTCGTGTGCAAGCAGCTTGAGCTTCTCTCCTGCCTCTAGAGCACGGGGCCCGCCGTTGTCGACAGCGCCCTAGGCGCCATGTATAGCCCGCTGTTTGGCGCTGTCGCTATGTCTACTGAAGGCATCCTTAGCGTTGGCTAAGCCTAGGGCGTCCTTGCCTATCTCGAGTCCCGAGCCGCTAGCGCGGGGCCCTCGGCTTCGTCCCCCCCCCCTGCGGGCTTCTCACCTTAGTAAGCCTACTGTATTTTTTCTTTTTTTGCTACTTACTAGGTGCTGGATCCTGCTTTATGATTAAGGATAATATAATAATAAGGGAAAAGGAGAAAAAAAATGAATTTAACAGGAGAGCTGATTCTACCTCTTTGCCTAAACGGGCATAATGACAATCGACATTTCTCCTATTAAATGTGACTCTGTGACGCGGCCCGCAATACATTTGATAACTATGTAGGTGTATTATATTATACCTGTGCAACCTGACTGATAAACTCTATCCATGCATGTATGTGTAACTTTTGCATCTGGCTTTGCTATGCCGCGACGCCCTCCTACTGCTTGTGTTTGCGATTGCTAATGACGCCTGATGAGTAAAAACGACAAAATGGGACGATCCCGTCGTTATCAGTTGCGCCTGGGATCTCTCTTCTCTAGCACGGTATCATGATTTTAATGGGGCTTATGCGCTAAATGACAGCAGTATGTTAACTCGCCCTGGCGTCTACGTGGTCTAACACAATCCGTCTTTCTACGGCTCTTGTCTACATCGGCCTGGCCAATTTGGTACTCTATCGCTATGGGAGGAGGGGCGCCCCAGCAGAAGATAGTAGGTATAGGGCGTGCGTGAGATTAACTGGCTCTAAGCGTTTCAGAGCGGCGGGGCTGCTGCTGCTGCTGCTTGCTGCTTAGTAGCTTTTGTGGTTGATAAAATCGAGATATGTGACGACGCTGGCGATGGCGCTCCCTTGGAGGAAAGGTTGAAGGGAGCCTCAACAAGGGTGGATGCGGGGCAAATTGATTCTGGGTATGTCGGTCGGTAGCCAGGGAGGCGAGATAATCATAATAACAGCTGTTAACAAAGCTTTGAGTGTTAGGGGTCTGGTGTGTCTCCGAGACTGGAGCGGTGGTGGTAACAGTTGTTTGTTCCAGAAGTAGTGTTTGCAGGGGTCTCAGCAGTAGTCAAAGTGACGTTTGCAGCTGCCTGCTGGGACGTCTTAACGCTTGAAGTATGACTCTGAGAGGCTATGGCGACGGCTCCCTTCTTTAGGCAAGGTCGGAATCTTGGTTTTGGTCTTAACATGGGCTAAGTCGGGCTCGTTTATGGTTGCAATGCGAGGGGGGGTTGCTGTGTGTGCGGTTTGCGTTTATGAATGATGACGGCAAGTGCTTGTTTAGGCTGACAAGGGTAGTCTAACTCTGGTCAGAGAGGCCATTATTCAGGTAGAGTGGATAGAAAAAAGGCGATAGCGGATTGTTCTTTAACTTTTATCGTGGGTATGTTAGTTTCCTCCCCCTGACAAGAGACTTGAACCTCCTACCCGTTTTGTGGCCGCACCCTAGACAATATTGATTCCAGTAACCAATTCAAGATTTAAGCTCATGACACATTACGCATGCGCCAAAGTCGCTTCAGTCGTGTCTATTAATCAATAAGATTCGTCTTAAGGCAAGCCTTTAAGCAAGCGGACTGCTCTAGCATGGCGCTAATGCCGATAAGGTCCTAGCCAGTCTACCTCTATCTAACGCAGACACCACTTGCTCTAACCCTTCAACTTGACGCATGCCAAACTTCCTGCCTTGACCCTTCCACTCGCTGTTGCAGGCCTCTCCGTCTCGCCGAAGCTCCAAGCCCCACACGTGCTCAAGACGTTTTCTTGTCGCGCTTTTCGGGACGAACAAACCGATGCTCCTGTTGATTGCCCTTCCCAGCCGCCCTCCTGCGCTCACTTCACTCGTGCACCGCCTGGCGCTGCGGCAGCGGTGCTTGAGGCTCTGGATGACAGCCGGATCACTTGATGACTTTCAGCTGAAGCTTGGGGATTTGGCGGGGAGGGTTCCGTGTGCGTTTGACGATGTGGATTCCTGGGTTCGTCAAGTTAACATGTAAAAATCCGCTGTTATCCTTTTTGTTGCTTCTTGGGCTGGCCGAAATACCTACCTGGCTGAAAGGGTATGGCAGTGGATGAACAATTGATAGATATATAATAATTAAGATAGTGAAATGTAATGTTGTGACGGGCAATGCGAGATGCGGGAAGGTAGGCAGGTCGTGGTGGGGCAGAGCAAACAAAAGACTCAGGATTGTCAGGAGCCATTGAAGAATTACCTAGGGAGGCAAGCCAGTAAATAATGCGGCTTGTAGCAAGCAAGGCCCAAACGGTTAGACTAGAAAGGCGCTGCTAGCATGACTGTTGTTAATGTGGTGGTTCGCAGTGGCGATGGAAACAAACTGCGATTGCGGTGCACGCACGATGTGAGGAAGAAGAGAGAGAGAGATCCTTAAGTGCCTTAAGGATGATGAATGGTGGAGAAAACAACTGCATTTACAGCAGTCAGGTCAGGAAGGTATTTTGTGGCGGACCAGCTGAGGCAGGGCAAGCCAATCAGTCAGTCGGACTGGCCAACTTTGAGGTTGATAAAGATGAGATCCCAACCAAATTTGACATTGTCAACTACCTACCTACCTACCACGTCCTTACGCTCCTACACCCGGCAATTACTTCAGTCCTCCTGAGTGAGTGTGTTAGGCGTTCCCTAGATACCCTCCCTGGGGAAACATTACTCGCGTATCGGTGAACAGAGGGATGTAGTGGCAGAAGCTTTGTGCCAGTCGTCGAGGTTGCTATAGATGGAGGTGCTGGTATGGTTGGTGATAAGGAGATGAGGACGGCACATACTTGGGTCCGAACAAGTGTGCTTGTTACCGAGTCGTTGGAGGTTGGATCTATTGATTTATCCCCCCAGCGTTGGTTGTTGGACTCGGATTCTGCCAGCCAGCTTGGACTGCTCGGCAAAGAGGCTTTTTGCGGGCGATGGTTATGAATAGCTTCAATAAGATTGGCGGCGACCTGCGGGCGGCGCGACGACGTTGCGGGAGGGAAATTGCATAAATGGCGGGGTAGCTTCGTTTGATGCATATTTATTACCTTGGTAGGGGTAGACGGGTATGTACATACCTCAAGGTGAGTCGCTGAAGGGACGCTACACTTGGGGTTATCTGCCCAGCCGCGTCTTGAATGACAAGACTATCTATTGCTGATGTGAATCTAGTAATACGCTGTAAGGCTACTGTGATGCTTCCTGGAATGATTAATGTGGATGGAGCTCTACCGCATGCGTTCTTGGCAGTAAGGCGGGCGGCCGGCAGATTGATTGTCAGAGCTGTATCTTGTGTGCTGGAATCGACAGCTGGTTGCGTATAGTGACTGAGTGTATCACTTGCTTGATTGCTGACTGCAAGACACGGAAAATGTCTTGCAGCTTGTGGCGGTAGTAGATGTGGTGTGGTAGATGCCTATTAATTAATTCCCCTGATTAGCACATATCGAGCAGCTGTTATTGCCCGGTCCCCGGTCCCAAGGACACAAAATCACGCCCTCCGCTCCTCACCAAGACGGATAGCATATTGGGTGTACACTCCGCATGCCATGAAAGACCATGACATCAGTGCCCGTGACTTAGCCGAAGTCCTGGAATATTGAAACTCTGCGATACACCGACTTGCTGACTCTACGGACTTTTGGCCATCTCTGTAGACTATGTTTCCAGTCTACGTTATGTGGCAATCAAAATATTGGCAAGAAAGAAACATGACCTTGTGGAATTAAGAATACGTGTCCCACATATGCCCTGCTAATTATCCACCATCTCCATCCCATCATTCACTCGCTCGTTTGCAACGACAGCCGCAGCCAAAGCATGACACAACACAGTTGTACATTATTCATTATGGCTTCAATTGGTGGGAATGCATCGGTTTAAACTAGCCAACATTATCTAAAACACGTTCTAGCGAGCCCGGAAACCAATATTATTAAATCGGACTTTTCTCCCTCTCCAAGAACCCACTAAACCGCACCAAATTCTTATTCTCGCCAATTCTTTGGTCAGGTCTCAAGTTACCACAAACATCAACAAGCCCGCCCATCCATAAAGTCGACTGACTAATCGCAGACAGAAATCATACCGCTATTTCCGTCAAAACCGTCTCCCATTCACCAGACAAACTGCCTCGAAGGCTGTCTTGCAACCCCGTCCCTGGTAGACAGGAGCCAACGTCTTCCAACGTCCGACCTGATCTATTGGCCTAAAGAGGCTTACAAGCACAATGTGGGCGACAAGTGCAGAGGGGCTAAGAGATAGCTCTAGAAACACCGTTAAGACTTGTGTTCGCCAAGGGGTTGCCGAAGTAATGTCGAGTCAGCCGATCATAGTTGGGGAACGTAGCCAGCTGAGGCCTGTTGAGCCGGTAGACAAGAAATGTTTGGTTTGTCGCTAAGACATGCCCGCATTAACAGACATGCCCACCCTGCCTGATGGTATGTAGCTGTTGCTAAGAAAATGGACAGCTAGGTAGACACACTTTTACTTCCCATCAGACCTTTTGCCGATTAACAGCTGAGCAATGTCCACCAGCTTTTCTATCGCGAGCCAGAAGCACCAGATAGACAGACAAAATGCCAGCCAATAGCACCTGTGCAGAAGGGAAGGATAGATCAATCACGATGATATGGGTAGATTTAGATATGACCTTGGGCTCTTCCTCATCCCAAGAGAAAGTTGCTAGTGTAGTCATATGTGCACCTGGGTTGGGACCGACTGGAAAACTGACGTCCGACAAGCAGCCTACTCTTTCTGGTTGACGAATATTCGCCATCCCTCTATTCACTCCTTCAGGCGATAGTAAATATTGTTTAATTAATATACCGCTTCTTCACCCTAAATAAAGCAGTTCACTACCTTTGGCTATTGTAGTTGAACCTATTCTGACATACCAATAGATAGGACTACCTCCTATTCTATCGCGTTTATGATTATGGTACTGTCAGAAACCCGGCCAAGGTCCAATGCTCTGGCTTTCGAGATGAGATGGGCCATCACAGCCTCCCTACCGTCAAACCATGATGTCAACTAATAAAACAGTGCCCTTAGTCATTACCAATTAGATCTTGACAATACCGACAGAGTTACAGGTTTATTTACGATGGTGAGTTAGTTAGCATCTCCCCAATGACTTTTAAGTATCGTCGCATTATAGCCGCAAGCGCGCGAGCATGCATGCATCTTGTTAAATGCCGTCACTATAATAATGAATCAAGTGCGAGTCCTCGGAGTATGGCAGTGTTCTCTCCGCGCTAGTTATCGCCATGTCCTTCAAAGGAACCGCCAAGTGCAAATCACTCCGTTATTCGGACCCTATGGTGTCAGCAGCAGTGGAGATATCTGATGCAGACCAGGAACCACCTTCTAAATAAAAAGGCCTGACTGGAAGAGCTTCCGCTCTTGAGGGTTCGTAAGGGTTCACCGGCTGGCTGGCGGAGACATTCTGACAGCTAGTCCAGTCTTAACACGGGAGAGTGCGTTTGTATATAGAGCCTGCTTTGTGCCAAGTCACATATCTTGTAGCAGCCTTGAGTGGTCATTGTTAAAAGGCCATGTGACTGATCTGCCGGCGAGCGCGGGATGGTGAGGACTTGGATGGCGAGGTCAGCTTGACCCTGAATGTCAGTTTTTAATAGTGTATACGTATCAATACAACTCTCACGCTGCTTACGTCAGATGTCTTGTGGCAAGCCGATTGCAAGGGAGACAGTTGCGAGCGTTTATCAATGACCATGAGGCTGAAATAGACTTCGGGACTTTGGCCGATCTCGGGTTTTGTGGAAGACCTAATACCTAGTATCAGGCGAAGCAACCAATGGTTGGCGGCTTTGTATCCAGATTAAGCATGCATGACTTATGGACTTCACTTTGCACTGGGCTGCGCCTTAGTTATCGCGTCGCCTCGCGCTGTGGCTGGCGGGGCTCATTTGGGCCGGCCGATGGATGGTCCGTTCTTGACGACGCCGTCCCAAGAGATGTAGTAGGGAAGGGACATGATTCAGGTCGCCAATAGATAATTAAAACAGCCAGTCAGTCTGTTGCACTGCCTGTCTGTCTAAGCAAGCTGCAACTGACTGACTTGTTGGATAGGTAGGTAATCATATTTTAGGGCCGGCAGCCCCTCCCTCCTTCATTATGTATGGTCTTTCTCTCCGCTCCTTGTTAAAGGCATCGAACTCTATTAACAGCCACATATATCCTTTAATTAACTCTTCAAAGTAGTAAATCAATAAAGCTATGGATCACTCTTAATCTTCTGTTAACTAATTCTTACATGACGTCACTAACTTTACTGCCGACTACCGTAAAGCCCTCGCCCCGAGACAAGCCACTCTAGCAGGCAGTTAAGAGATCTGGGGAAACCTTCTTTAAGCTTCTTGGCTTCTGCCTAGAGTAGGACGACGACGTGCGTTAACCATTATACAATCTGTTGGGAGACTGCGGTAAATATGTCTTTACCCTAACTCGAGAAGGATTGACAGCAGTAGATTCTGACATAACTTGACAAACGTAGGAAACAAAACCAGTTGCAACGGTTTGGTTGGCCTGAGATCATAAGAGGCTGGAATATAGTGAATTAATTGCGCGACACGAGAGTAACTTAACCACGCATGTGGTTGTAACTGGGAGAATGAGTCTGTTGTTTATCTATCGTTTGATACTATAGGCATTAAGACTGCCTGTCTGCCAGATATGTGAGCCCCGCGCTGAGCTGTCTGATGGACTTGACTAGCTTACTGACGTCCCCTCCTAAGCGTGACCCCTAAAACAATAACGGTCTCTACTATCAATACGCCTGTTCTGAATACCTCGAACAAAGAGATATGGGAAATAGGGAGACAGCGACTGGCAGAGCAGCACAGGCATGCCCGGTAGAATAATAAGAAGAAGCTCTCGGCCGCCGCCGCTAGCGCCTAGGCCGCCATGGATGAGGACGAGATTAAGTCCGTCCTTTGGGACGAAGTGCTGGCCTTTGTGGCCAGACTGTCCCGCTCCCTCTGCCTTTGGGCACCTAACGCATCTGCTGGCAAGCGAGGCGGCACCATCCGCGCCGTTAACCGGGCGCTTTTATCCGAGTTTGGTCTTGAAATACTGCCTTCTAGGCTTGGTGCTGGCTGTTTTGCTTTGCTTTTTCGACTTTTTTTTTTGGCACGCCTGGTTGTTATCTTTTTTGTTTTGTTTATATTTTTACTTTTAATTGTTTTTCTGGGGGGTTCTTTTACTTCCGTTTCTAAAACATGGGTTTTAATAATCAAGACTGACTTTTGCTATGCCTCTTGATTCTCTATTATTATAGTAATATATTACGCTGGGCTGAATCGCTATGGAACATGTTAACGGAATCTAGTTATTAATTGTCTACGCTTACTGTTATGCTGTATCGTAACAGAGATAATGAATTTAAGCTAAGCCTGTTCTCGTTCTGTGTTTGCCTTGATTTGATGTTCCCTAGGCTACATTCTGCTTTTTATTGCTTTTTGCAGGCTTTGTAGGCACCGGCTTAAGTATAACGATGCTAATCGTGGAGGATGTTAGCACATAACAGCCTACATGCCTTGTTGTCGGCGGTTAGTCCTAGAATCCTAATTCCTACTACAAGGCGCGGCGGTGTCGACAACAGACGTTGCAAAGGGTAGTAAGAGACATAGGTAGCCTGTGCTGCCTAAGAGAGGCGAGGATGTTTTGTATAATCCAGTTGGTGAATGGATCGAGAGGTACAGCTAGGTTCTCTGAATCTTGGTAACCTTGGGAGATGCAGAGGTACGGGCCTAAAGAGATCGAATTAGCTATAGTGATGGGTATCAGGAGGCTGTAGGCTGAGTCTCTAAGGCGGGGAACCTATAGCGTAGAGAGTAAAGGGTTAGCTAACAATGCCAACCCGCTTGGATGTAAGAGGACTAAAAAAGCGATGTCTACCCACCTTGTCTTGGTCGCCGTTTTTGTAGCGCAGCCAGCAAGGCACCTTGCCGTGATGATAGAAACGGATTCTGTGGCGGCAGAGGAGCATGGTAAGGAAAGCATAACCGAGGCGTATCCCTCTCGTCGATAGGACGCCACTTGTTGGCAAAGATCAGCCGTAGGATGGAGATAAGATGGAATCGTGTTTTCGTGTGTGTGAGTAAGGTGGGGAAGGTCTCGGAGAGTTTCACCACAATAAAGACGTATTTCTTTGTTCTAAGGAAGGTTTTGTCACGGCAGTCTAAGACGGGCAGCGGCGGCGGCTTAGTAGCCGATTATCATTAGCTAAGGTTAATTAAAGATCGATTAGAACACTGTTTGTCTGTGTCTAGCTGGTAGGGAAAAAACGGAAGAAATGTCCCTAGAGCAGCAGATATTGTGTAATAGCAAGTTCAGCAGTCCTTATTACGGCAAGTGCGGCCTTTCTATTTATATCCTAGGCTTCCTTCCGGTTAAATAAATTCCCATTACTGGGGTCAGATCACGCGTCTTGTTTACAAAGGCGCAGTAGCGCTAATTATAAATAGGTAGGTTAAAGTCAGGCCAGAGCTGAAGTCATTCCTGTACCTAGTTTGATTCTACTCGGCCCTTTGTCCCCTGATAAGAAGGTGTGTAGCAGAGCGCGCCCTTTAGACCAAATAACCTCGCCAAGACGAGACCTAAGGTGCTAGACGTTAAGGACTTAGCGAAAAAGGAGTACGGCCTCACCGCCGTCTGTAGTAAGATTCTGAAGCAGCTGCAGAGCGTCCTCTCCGTCTCTCTCTAGTGCTAACCAACGCCGCCTACATTATCTCTCCTCTTTTTCCTGCCTACCTAGCTAACGGCTGACTGACCCTTCTTTTACTATACAGAACACCGTTGTCATGAAACATGTTACCACAAGCGGCTACTGGAGGCCGAAGTCATTTCAGGCGTTTACAACGTCACGTAAAAAGACCTGCTGACGCTGTACGGTTAGACAGTTATTGGTACCGCTAGTCTATATCTATCGAGCTGGTCTGTAGCTGCTATAGCTTACGTAATTACACTGTTCCATGCCAGGCGTAATACGGCAATCACATTTGCTACCCCTGTTGTGGCTGGCGTGGACGGAGCAAGCTCTAGCAGCTTTGGTAATCAAGCTTCTTTCCTAGACGCCGGCTTGCGCTGTAAGAAACCCCAGCTTGTTACTAGGTCTAGAGGCTGATTCTAAGCATTAGTATGACTGTGTTATCGATTCCTTTATATCGGCTGCTTGTGCTCTGGACGACGTCACGTCTTGCGTGTGTGCTAACACCACGTTATAGGCCAAGCTATCGATATACGCCTAGACGTACTGCTCCTTTAAAGACCAGCTTAGTGTGACAGGATTCGTTATTTATAGAGGCAACCATTACTAACTAGACAAAGGTGTGGCCGCTGTTAAAGGCGACCTATGCGCCGCATACCTAAAGGCCTTGCGGAGTTTCACCGTTAAGCGTACGATTATCGTCGGTTACGTAATAGTGTTTCCTGTTATTACCCCTAGGTTGTTTGCTAGAGCATAATACGCTAAATATCTGTGGGCTGATAATTATGCCACGCTTCTTAGGGCAGTATATAGGCATTCCTATCTATCTATAGCAGCAGCTTATATATAAGAGCAGTTCTTACTAGTGGCGCTC
>MU846653.1:0-12633 GCA_030867225.1 Colletotrichum caudatum | reverse complement strand
GGGTTAAGCGTAATAACTCCAATAGCTCGGCAATAGTCAACATCGCAACAGTAAGGCTTGGAAACAGTACGGTCTAGGTCTTCCGAGTGAACTGTCACAGGGTCCTACGAATTCATCATCCATTCCGAGAAAGACGTACGTATAAAATATGTAGGTTGGCTTGAAAACTTTTAAACTCTTGTTGGTTTAGATCTTACCCCTGTCATTTGTTCCGCATATTCTTGCGCCTGCATGTCCTGGATACCACATAAGCTTACGCGGATAGGAAGGTCAGCAGTGAATTAGACCGGAGTGGGGTCCAGACTTGAAAAAGGGCGGTCGGTTCATTGCCGCCTGTGCCATGCTTTAAAGTCGTCCTCCTTTGCATGTCCTCATACCATCACGCCGTTACCTTCAACTTTTTCCTGCGCTCACCTAATTTACGCCCCAAACCCCATCGCGATCCACTGAGTAAGCGCATCGATACCTGCGTCATTCATATCCATGTTGCAGTCATCAACTGAGTTTTTGTTTACTCAGAACACCTCCATCAAAACCTCCCTCTCCACAATGACGTCTGAAGACAAGGAGATCAGCGCCGAGGCATCATCCCTATATAAGGAGCTCTCGCATCTCAAAATAAAAGATCTAGATTCAGAAGATTTAGGATCATCAAACGGGAGCGAGGCCTCAGCTGATGCTTTCGATCCTACTCGATGTCTTTTCTGCAGTTGTTATAGTGAAGACTTGGACGATAACCTTGATCATATGCGAAAGCGGCACGGCATGACCATCCCCTATCCTGAGAACTTGATAGTCGACCTCGAGACATTGCTCAAGTATCTCCACCTTGTGATCTACGAGTACACCGAATGTCTTTATTGTGGCTCGATCCGGAATACTCCACAGGCCGCACAACAACATATGACTGGGAAGAGGCACTGCAGAATCGATATTGACAAAGAGAACTCCGAATTCAAAGACTTTTACGACCTCGAATCCAAAGCTGACCCAGATGGCGGCCGCTTTGGTGGTCCGAGAATCGATTACTTTGTGGACGTGGAAGACGAAACAAGGCGCTTGCCGTCGGGGAAGACGGTCTCCCACCGGAACGCTAAGAAAGTTCGCGATCATCGAGATTCGAAGTCGGAAGAGACCAACAGTCTCTCTCGTTTGGAAGAGGGAGGGCGCTCCCAGGACCTCACCGATTCGGCTCTGGTGACCAATGGGAAGAACAAGGATCTGGTTGTATCTGAGAAGAGCAACAACATTTTCAACAAGCAACTGGCATCAATGAGGCAAGGAGATCGATTGGCTCTTGCTCATCTGCCTTTTCCGCAGCAGAGGGCACTGGTTGCTAAGGCCAAGAAGCAGCAAGAGATGTGGAATCGCTTCGAAAACGACCAAGCCATCAAACTTCAATGTAAAGCTATGGGAAAATGATATATACCTACTGTTGAGCGAAATGACGAATGCAATCGTGAACCAGGGAATGACTAAGTAATATCATTTGCACCCCATCGCTCAGTTCATAAGAAGTGACCTTGCACCATTGCACATATAGGTCTAGGTGGTTCTTCACACCTAGCTTGGGCTTCTGGATTAGAAGTATTTATCTGATGTCAATGACTCTGGAGAGATAGAAACACCAGAAAGTGGATGTAAATGCTCACGACTTTTCGATAGCAGACCAGTCCACCGCCTGATGTACACTGTTGTTTTCCATGTCGATTGTATCTTGATTCTTGGCCTCTGACACAAACTTCATGTACCATAATTGAAGTTCTTGAACAAAAAACAGCTTACGAGAACACGCAAGTGTGTGTCTGAGGTCCATAAGCAAGCGCGAAAGTCGACGGCTCCACCGACATACAATTCACGTTGGACGCTGAAGAAAAGTAGGAAGAGCCCTTCAACGGAACTCCCGGCGCCGACCGACGATGCCCTCTATCACGCTCTAATAACCTCTGTCCTCTGGTGACCTCTTCCTCTCTCGCCTATGGGCTTGTTGTTAGGCCTGGCTTTTGAGCAACTTTTAGCCCCACTTCTGACATACATATACATCCATCTGTCCAAGGACCCCGACAGGGTCCCATTTCGATATCACCCTGCAGGCTCATGCATCGGGGTATCCGTGGAGAGCTGTGGCGTCCACTCAGCTGTTGAAGAGTTGAATGCGACCGTGAGAATCTGCTGAATATGCGGACCTAGACAGCAGCAAGGACCGTACGAGATTCCTGCACCTGGTCGGAGCTGTGGTCTGTATTACGGCCGCCTTGCAGCACACCAACACACCATTTCGGGCGCTTCTGTCCTTCTGGGAGTTCACGATGTCTAGGGACCGTCCTGATTGCCTCCGTGTCAACCCCGCCTGCTCGCCCTACACATTTAGGCTATGAAAGGCTCGTGTTCGCTGGCTGGGTGAGAATGAAGAAATCTCCGAAAGGGATGGGTGGGCGAGCAGTGCGCAAGACGGGCTTTCCGGGAAGGACTGAAGACGCGAGACGAATCTGTGATGACCCAGGAATATAAAAATGAGGGTCTCTGGGCGAAGTGGAAAACCTTTTGACTCCAGACTCCGATGCGATCGTGCATTCACCCAACGCATTATTATTTACTCAACAGATAAACACATCCTTCGCTCAAACACTTCAAGTTCCCGGCACGCCAATATGTCCGACAACCATCAGATATGCTTCATCCGCAACGTCCCGGCTGAGCTGGTCGACTCAGCCATCGATTTCGCCGTCAAAGAGCGTCCCAGCAACGCCCCTGACGAGGAACGTATGGCTCTTTCCAGGTCGCGTCTCTGGCAGACCGGCCGCGAGCTGCGCGTCCGCTTCCTCGACGGCTCGGCCACCATCCGGGGCCGCATCCGCGCCTGCGCCGATGAGTGGCAGCGCTACGCCAACATCAAGTTCAACTGGGTCGACTCAGGCGATGCCGAGATCCGCATTTCCGTGGGCGACGGCGGCGGGTCCTGGTCGTACCAGGGCACCGACAACGGGGTCATCCCCCAGAACGACAAGACGATGAACCTCGGCTGGCTGCACGACGACTCGGAGGACAGAGAGGTCAGCCGCGTCGTGCTGCACGAGTTCGGCCACGCCCTCGGCTGCCACCACGAGCACCAGTCCCCGGCCGCAAGCATCAAGTGGAACGAGCAGGCCGCGTTCAGTTACTTCATGAGCAAAAACGGATGGACCGAGGAGGAGGTCCGCGGCAACGTCCTCAACCTATTCCCGGACGAGGAGACCAACTTCTCAGCCTTCGACCCGCTGTCCATCATGCTGTACTCCTTCCCGGCGGAGCTGACGCTCGACGGGACCTCGACCGAGTGGAACACGAGCCTCTCCGAGACGGACAAGGGGTTCATGAGCAGGACCTACCCTATCGAGGGCGGTATGCTCGATGGCTTCAACACGACCGAGATGCAATCGCCGCCCATGACGTCACAGGAGCTCACCAAGCGAGCCAACTTCAGCTTCCCGGTCCCGCCTGTGCTGGCCGTCGGTCTAAACCACCTCGACGTCGACAGGGAGCACAACGTTCGCGTGCGCGCCGTCGCCGAGCAGATCAACAACAACACGGCCGAAGTACACCTGAGCCAGTGGGGCGACACCAGGGCCTACTCCCTCGGGTGCGCCTGGGCGACCTTTGCCGCCGACGACCCGAACATCCAGGTGGGCGAGTTCTCCACGACCGACGACCACCCCTGGTGGGAGCCCAAGCCGGACACGGTCCGGCATGTCAACTTCCCGCGCGCCTGGGGCTCGGGCGTGCCGAGGGTCGTGGTCTGGTACAGGGCGATCGACCTGGACAGCGGCAAGAGATTCTGGCACACCGAGACAAGGGTGGCGAACGTCACGGCCGAGGGGTTCGACCTCGTCATCTCGGCGCACGGCGATTCCGTGATCTACAGCGGCACGGCGGTCTGGCTGGCACATCAGCAGAACAGGGAGGGTCTGGTGAGCGGTACCTTCAGCACCAGGGACGTCCGCATCGACAGGCACCCGTCCTTGGAGACTCAGGGACACGTCGAACTGCCTGCCGGCACGTTCCATGACCCTCCCAAGGTATTCGTCGCTCTTAGGGGGCTCAAGGTCAGCACCGATAGCAACCTGCGCCTCAAGGTGGACGTCAGCAACATCAGCGCCACGGGCTTTGACTGGCACATTGATGGATGGGCCGACTCGCTCATCTTCTCGGGCACAGCCGACTACGTCTGCTTCGCTTGATTGAGGTTCAGGGTTTCTTGCTAAGGCTAGAGGATGAGATCGCCTCCCTGTTGGCCAACCCTTGATTTTCTATGCTGTCGTCACATGTGCGAATATATTGAGTGCGGAACTTGAATTTCGCTGTTATTAGCATAAACTTTCCGAGGTACTGGTCAAGAATATGACTGTTTGATATCTCTTTCCATCATGTTCGAACCTCTTGGGACCTTTCAGAAGTATGTCCTGGCTCATTCCTTTGAGGGTTAGCCTTTGTATGTAGGGCTTACGTTGTTGTAAAAGATAAATGCCCCAGTAGTAGGGTTAACCGAGTTAGTGTAGGCGGCTCCTGTTGGCTGAGCAGACATATTAGTATAGATCTAGTGTAGATAATATATCATCCTAGGGTTTTCTCAACTCCCCCTTTTAGAGAATATATAGTAGACCAGTCTTATGTTTCAGGGACGTACGGTGTATGGGACATTGAGACAAATCGGGAGGCAAGTCAGACAAGAAATGGGCCAGCCACAAAAAGAGTGCGTTAATTCGAAGATCAAAAACTATCTTATTGTGACACCATAATAAAGCGCAGAGTGTTGGGGCAAGAAGGAGTGACGCCCGGAAACCACTGAAAAGCACCAACCCTCCGAGGGGAACCAGACGACGTCAACCACCGATCGGTACGGACAATTAGTCGACGTAATCAGAGGACGACGAAGTTGATCCGGAAGAGATGGATGAGGTGTCGTCGTACGACGGAAAGCCGCCCGAGTTGGTGGTGAAGTCGGTGTCTGTGGCGTAGGTCCACAGAGCGACCCACGCACCGAGGTCCCTGCGGTTCTCGCCGAGGTCCTCCTCGCGGGTCAGTGGGGGGCCAAAGTCCAGCTCGAAGCCGAGCTCATAGTTGGCGGCGCCGCTCGGTTTAATATTGACAATTGCCGGCTGCACGGGCGGTAGTGACCGGCCCCAGCCTGGCCTCGGAAAGGGAGGGGAACAACCCGCCCTCATACCCGGAGGCATACCCTGAGGCATACCCGGAGGTCGGACCCAGCCCGGTCCCGCCGACCAAGGCTCGGCCCAGGTGAGGGGTTGCTTGCATCCTTGAGGCATGCCGGGTCTGCCGCCATCGTTGAAGGCTGAGATGCGCATTTTGACAACGGCCCCTGGCTTGATTGTTGCGACCCACGCCTCTGGTGTGATGATGGCGTTGGCCTCGTTGACAATTTCGAAGGCCCCATCCTTGACGATGGGCCACAACCTGTCAACATCCTTGAAGCGGCGGTGGATGGACGTGCGCGCGCCCTGAAAGATAAATACACGTCAGTTTCTTACATGGTCGACACACACCATCTCGGGCAGTGAGACTTACTTGCACGGTCCGACACAGTTCGTACGGCATATCGTAATTGCGGCCAAGGATGTCGGTCATATGGACAGGCTCCAGGGCGGGCTCGACAGACATGAAAACGATGGCGACATCGGCCTGAGTTTTGAGATCGACAGCTATCAGCTGTCTCACCCTTCCGTCCTTCTTCTTAGCACGCAGGAGGGCGTTCGAGACAGCGGAGCGGAGCTCGCTGTCTTGGGGGACCAACTCGTCAGTGGAGGTGACTGAGCGGCGCTTCAGGATGCGCTTCAACTCTAGGCGCAGCATCTTCGGCTCAAAGGTCAGGAACGGCTCGGGGAACGGCCCGTTCCTCAGGACAGTCGCCTCCAATTCCAGGTCGTTGAGGCAAGGAGTGGCGTTGCGGCGGAAGAGACCCTTGACCCATTTCCCCATGCTCTTAAAGACTTTGACAGGGAACCGGTGCTTTGGGGCCTGCAATTTGATTTCAACGGGGCAGGCATCAGGAGTCCCGTCCCACGGCTGGTGCCAAAAGCTCGTTGGAGCGGGATGCGGAGGTGGCGCAACAGGGTTCAAGACAGAAGGGATATCAGCCTTCTCGACTTTCTTATCGCCACAGACTGCCGGCGCGGTTGAGTCCTTGGCAGTTTTGCCTGACTTCCAGGACGTTGTATCGTCATTGTCGGAACCGCCGCCATTCGGAGGTGGCACGTCAGAAGCAACGCTCATGGTGTCGGACTTGTCTGACAGTGCCAGGCTCTCCTTCCTCTCAGCAGCTTTAACAATTGTCTTGGCGGCCTTGACCTTCTCCGCCAGTATCCGAATTGCTAGCGCCCTCGACGCCAACTCATCGTCGAAACTTCCAGGGGCTCTGGATCTGTACAACAGCGTCAGCAACACGACACGGGTCATTGGGTAGGAGGAACAGCCCACCTTGTCTGTAGGTGTGCGATATTGGCCACTTGCAGATGCAGCAGAAGACTGGACTTGAGCCAGCGCAGCTGGCCTTCGCATTCGTGCAAAGCGTCTGAGACCATCTCGCACCTCAAGTTGGACTTGATGGCAACGAGCCTGGAAGGTTTCAGATCTTGTGGGCCAAGCGCCTCAAAGTTGACATCTTCGACAACCTTGGCAGCGAAACTGGCACGGTAGACGCTGCGGATGATGGTGGTGTAGAGTTTTCCGCATCGCGTTGCGAGATCTTCGATGGCTTCGCGGCCGGCATGCTTGTAGACAGGAAACGCCGCGCTAGCATCAGCGGCGAGGAACTCTCGAAGATCACCGAGCGCTGCTGCGGTTGCGAGGATATCCTCGATGAGACTAAGGACGATAAAACTCGAATACGAAACGCCCATCTCGTAGGCCAGCAGCTTTGTAGCAAGCTGACAGCCTAGGTTGGCGATGCCGGCCATATCAGGAGAGGGAGCCATCTTGCACAAGATACCGTTTTCTGCGACTGAGTATGAAGATAGAGGACGACCGGGACAGACAATTCTAAGGAATGTCTTCTGATTCTTCTGCGGTTTTGAAGCACGATCAGGAGCGGGGTATCTAAACTGTCAGCACTGCACTCCTGCCTTGCAAGCCTCATTTTTGCATTTCTTTTGTCTCATCGGGTTGAACAGGCTGCAAGTATCGACCACTCGTTGGCCAGTTGGGATCGCAGCCAATGAGCCGCATAAGCTCGGTGCGACTAGACCCTCAGGTCTCGTTTCTTGTTCGCGGTGGACGAGCTGCGAGATGCGAGAGGGACCAATGAGCCGACAGAGGACAGAAGCAGGCATTGCAACCGTGAGGCAGTCCATCCCTCCCTCCCGTACGGCACCGTGATGCAACTACCAGCCAATCGATCGGCTACTATCGGGTGGGCAGATACCGCCCTGCTTCCAAAGTCGGCGTCAAGTGCCCTCGCGTGATGGCGTGAAGGGGGTTTCGTCGCGGAAGCCGTGTAGGCTCTTGATTCGATTCAATCTTCCCCGGATCACGAACGTGCGTGGATGCCTCTTTCGCTCGCGAAGCCGATACATTGAGGCCATCGCCATGAGCGCACTCCTGCACATATGCGTTGGCGACCACGAGCCTGCCTGAGTGGCTGCAGGCTGGACGTCTCGAATCCGGGCTGTGGCGGTTGCTATTTCTCTTTTGGGGTGTAACACAAGGCGCAGGAAAGTACGATGCAGCAGCAGCGGGCGTGGGGTATGTATGGGCATGGGCTGACGGCACCCGGCCATGTCTTCACGTGATCTGGCTGCGTCTTACAGGTCCATCTGCGCAGTGCAACGCACCTTCGCCCCCCATCCTTTTGCCGTATCTCTTCCCGCGGTGACACTTGGAAGGAGGGACGGCGGGGTGGCACATGCCGTGTCCCTTCTGCGACTTCTGCGGACTGGTAAGCCCAGGCAGATGAGGCAGGCAAGGCAGAAAGCCAGGCGGATCTAGCACCCAATGCATGCCTGAACTACCAAGCTCGTTCTGAATCGGCTTCCTCTTACATCTATTGACCTTAGCTCTGGGCCGCTTTCGCCTGCGAGATCTCGAAGCCACCTCAGATATAACCGGAGCTCGGGGTTGCCACCAAGGGACTCGGCGTGAATCTGAGGATGCCACGTCTGTCCTTGGATCGGGGGTGTCAACCTTGGTGGTCTGGACAAGAAGCACGCGGTCGTTCTTGATGCGTTCCAATCCGAACGTGCTTCCACAACCTAGCGCCAAGTCTTGATCGACATGGACTAGACACATTTGAACAACCATTGAGAAATAGACTCTGTTTCCAAAACTGCACCCTCTCCATATCCCTATCGATACCCCAGACACATTTGCCGCTTTTGAGCACGATGCGACAATCGCCTATAGGCGTAAAAGTGAACCAGGCGTTCCTCGAATTGAGGGAGGGCCACGTGTCAGCCAAGAAACTATTACAGGGGAAGTTCGAAGAGCACCTACACTTTGCCCAATAGCTCAGCGAGCCCCGTCGTCTTGTTCAAAACCATGGATATCTCCATTCTCTGTCGACTAGATAGAGATGGCTAAAGGATATCTCAGGTATCCGGCCTTCTACTTGGCTACCACGCTGGCCAACAACTCCACGACGAAATATTACAGGCCCCGGGCAGGTAAGTCTACATCGCCAACATAAAAATACTGAGGGTCAGGATGTCAGCAAATCTCACAAAGGCGCGGACGATTTGGGGGGGGGGGGGGTTGTTCGTATGGCACATGAAGTCTCGCCGTCGGGCTGGACATCAACAGGCCGGCACTGAAAATGGACTTTCCCAAGGGGGCCTACCACATGAACTAAACGACATCCGTAGAACTTCCTGCCGCCTCCTGTTTATAATCCGCCGGTTTTCACGTCCACCAGTGGCCATGCTTCCATCTATGCCAAAGTCAGCATACTCCGGGATACCTCACACCCGAGCTCACCTACACTTTATAGCTTGCGTTTCACGTCTTTCCAAATACCACCGGAAAGAAGTGTTTTCAGGTTGTCGCAATACGATATATCTTCTCACCCATTAGGCCCAGGTTGATGGTGATGGCAACCCGGATGCTTGTGGCACCAAGCCTTCAGCTCACAATCCAGCAAAAGGTACGAACAACTCGACATGCCCATGGCCGTAAGAGCGTATATGTGTCAGCTCCTAACCAGAGACTTTCAACCTGGTCGTTCATGTTCATAAATACTTTCACGGCTCTGGAGACTTCCTCGGCTTTTCCTGGCTGCGCGGTGGCCCACGTCTCCAGCTCGGCCATCGACTACGACCAGTACGAGACGTTGCGTGTGCCACAAGACTCCTCTTCATCTGGAATCAGACAGGAAGTCGCACATACCAACTGCTCTGGGGACGTCTGATGCATAGCCTAGCCTCGGTTTCCGCCCTCAGGGATTGTGGAGTCACAGTGAGTTGGTCTCTTCTCAGCGCCAACAAAACGGGGCACGTCCACGCAGACGCAGATCCAGACACACCATGTCCGTCTCCTGCATAGCCTGTGTGTGTTTGCTTTTACAATGCAGGTCAATGTTCACGCGAGGCTGGCAATCGTTGCTGAGCAGCCTCCAATGTTGTTGCAAGGGCCAATATCCAAGGACGAGTGAGCGCCAACCAAGATGCGTCGCCCCGGGACCGATAATCGTTCAAGGGGCTCTCATAGGTCGATTGAGAGAGCCACGCTTACATGCAGTGCGATAGCATACTATCCAAATACTGTAAAGGCCATCCTGGTTATGCGTGCGAATGCAGGGTGGGCGGAGTATAGATATGCTCAGAAAAGAAGAAAAACAAAGTATAGAAACTATAACCATCTATTTTAGATCGCGGGACGTCGACAATGTCGCCTCGAAAGGCTTTTTTACCTGCTACATACAATCTTTCGACCCGACCAACCAGCTGCGTGAAGCTTCCACCCCCCAGGAACCGTCGAGGACCCCCCTTCTTTTTCCCCTCCATCACACATACGCACACACGCATTCGAACCAGAAACTCAAAGTTCACTACACCTCGCCCGGCAGGGCGTGCTTCCTGTCCAGCGAGCGGAGAGGTCGACGGGGATGGATGGACAGGCGAAACGCCGATTCCCTTCCGCAGGGGCGAGATGTTCATCGGGCGTTTGCTGCGTGGGCTGTAAGTCGCCCCATCCCGCCATGCTCGCACGTGTCCTAGGAAGGTTTGTGTGTGTGTGTGTGTGGGTGTGTGTGTGTGTGTGTGTAGAGATGCGTCTGTGGGATCGACCGCAAGGGGGATTCCTTTCCCACTATGCCCCCCCCCCCCCCCCTGGCGCCCGCATACCAGTTTACATGGAAGTGGCTGTGCAATCTTTGTCATCATTACATCAAACCCACGAGAGAATAAAGTATGTAGTGCCTTCGCGGTTCAGGACGGTCGCATGAGGTCGTTGCCATGGCCTTCACAGCTCCGACACGCGACCCAGCGACGCTCCTGGGTTTCCAGACGCATCCGTCCCGGGTCATCTCGTCCTTCGCTCATCCCGAGTGTCTCATTATCTAGGCCAAGCTCGAAAAAGAGGGAACAAGCAGAGAATCCGGAACGAGTCCGTCGTCGCCTCGGTAGCTGGGCCATCAAGCGGCGCTGACTCCCGCACAAGCTTTGCACGGCTAAAGGCATTCCGAGTCACATCAACCGGCAGTCTCAACTTTACAGTCACACCAAGGAAGGGAATGCAGGAGGAAAACAAAAGGGGGGGACCTGGACTACGAGGACGACTTCTGCAGGACTCAAAGCCCACTCCTTCTCCAGATTCCAGTCCATCTGCACACCCGTCCGCCCCCCCCAAAAAGTAACTTGGGCTCCAGAGCAGCTGGGTGGTCGTGATGATTCATGGCCGCCGGCTCGACCAAAACCATGTCTCAGCGATGACATTTGCCCCCTCCCCAAACGCAGTCTAGCGATCTCAAATCGACACCCCTACCCATTGTCACTGCCGATGCGCCATTCCTTTCAAATGCCTCACAGCCAGGTACAGCCCGAGACACTGCAGCTCTCCCGAGGTTCGGGCTCCCGATGGGAAAGAACGCTGCGTCGTCGCCCAGGGCTATCTATACCCGTCCGGCTGGAATGTCCTCCCCCCTGCGCGCAGCCCGATCCGGCCCAGGGATGTCTTCAAACTCCCCCCTCCCGATCGGGAGCATCTGGCCGCGCGGGATGGGGGCACGTCGTCGATGCGGGACCGGGCGTTTATCGAGTCAAGGAAGGAAAGGGTGACATTCCAGTCGGACGGGTAGCCCTAGGCGTCCGCGCCCGGTTTCCCGTCATGGCCATACTCAAAAGGGCAAAAAAGGGATCGGTGGGGGGAGGGAGGGGGGGACGACCAGAGAGCAACAGCCGCGATGAGGCCCGGCTCACCTGGACCCGAGTCAAGATGGTGAACAGATGAGATGGGGGGGGCCGAAGATGGAAAAACACTTCCGCGCGGACGGAACGCACTGGATCATTATCGTAAATTACTGTGGGGGTTGGCGTCGGCCCCAAAACCGAAGACTCTCGACCGTTCCGAGCAACGATATATCCAAAGAAGTAAAAGGGAATCCGTCACGAATTTGAAAACGAGTAGCTAAAAAAAGCCAAGCGTCCCCCCCCCCTCATGCCAACCAACCTTTTGGCATCCCATCATTTCTTTCACCTGAAAAACCGACGCACCTGGAATTCTTGATAGACTCTTTAATTTTTTTAAATTTTTTTTTTTTCGAATCGTGGGTCAGGGGGGAAAGGCATGCGTACCTACATGCTTGTACAGGAAGGCATGCGGCAGGGATGAGTTCTAGGGGGGGGAGCGGGGGGGGGGGAGAAAGACTAAATATTACATCATCACGAATCAGCAAACCTCGAATAAAGAAAAGACCTCAGCCGTGGTTGTCGATGCCATCAGACGAAAGAAAATAAATTGAAGATAAAAGCTTGCTGACGAGGTTGGAGCGGCGGGTGTCATCAGGTCCGTCCGCCCTCCCACCCCCCCACACGCATGCGGCGCGGGCGGGGCTTCCTGGCACCCGGTGTACATAGTAGTCCACCAGGGAGGGGGTTCGTAGAATCGCCTCGGTGTCAGATACTTATTGATCAATTCCTGTCAAGTTCAACATCCAATGACAAGACACGGCGTTGTGGCAGAGTGGTCTAATGCGCAAGACTAGAAATCTTGTTCCTTCGGGAGCGTCTGTTCGAATCAGGCCAACGTCGGTATTAGCTTTTTGTTTTCATCATCTTCTATTTTTACACTTTTCTTTGCGAGCTTTCGAATTCTATCGCTCCAGTGTTCTTGAATCAGGGCCAAAACGTCGACAACTTTATTTTTTTCTTGTTCTGCGACTGACGCCAGCGGGCCCTGTCGTCATCGATTCACCGTTTTTTTTTTGTCATCCGTTCTTATACCACATAGATCAAAACCAAGGCCCCCCCCCCTGTGTTGAGGTCATGCGTTGAGTTGAGTCAGTTGCGATTGGGTTCTCATACACGGAGGCACGGGTTCACCGCGCAACGCCGTCTGGGTGGCACGGTCGATCAACTTGTCACGGTTGCAGATTTGGCGATCCAGATTTCCTCTCAGGATGAGACCCTTGGGGGGTGGGGGGGGGGGGGGGGG
>MU846651.1:0-12702 GCA_030867225.1 Colletotrichum caudatum | reverse complement strand
CCCCCCCGGACCTGGAATACCCCCCCCTGAACTGTACACCCGCTGAGATCCCCCAAGAACGTCAACAAACATAGGGGGTGAGTAAGCGGGCGCCAGGATTCCACGTTAGCGTCTTTAGGGCTGTTGGCGAAATGAGACTCCTCCCATCCGGGTTTACCAGAGTTGACACAAGGTTAAACGCCGCTTGCAGTTTAGTCTCTCGGGCGACCAGCATGCTGTCGTAAGGATCCCCCCGGTCTTGTCTCGCGGCCATGTTCCTCGTTGCCATCCCATCCCCCTCCACAACGCTTCGTTTTTGTTTCCCTGGCTCATCCGCAAGGTCTTGCTCGGCCCTTCTAGGTACCAGCTATGCTTCCATTACCCGTTGAATACTACCCTGTGAAGCTAAACTCATATACAACGCTTTCGGAGACCCACGCAATTATGGCCAACAGCCGCCCTCTTGCGACGGTTTCGCCGGTCTGGGTAGGGCCCTGCCGGAGGGTAGGAAACGTGGCATCGGTAGCGCCGGCCTTGGGTTCGTGCTGACACCCCGTCCGTCCCGTCCGCAGGTAAACATTCTTGGGCTTGCTCGTGACACATGACCCCAGGGAACCGGGCGAGATTTTCTCGGCGACTCTCTTCGCTCTCGTGGCCATCGGCATTGTTCGTGTGTGCCGAGCCCGTGATACTGCAAAGCCGGCAGAAGCGGGAAACGCCTCGCGCGCCTCGGCCTCCCCGGAAAAGCCGCGGATCACAAGATTTTCTTGGGGATGACTCCCGTGGCGAATCCCGTTCTCTGGCCGTAGGGTCGTAGCCTATAGCCGGACAAGTTGCGTGCTTCTATTACAATTTTCGCGTTCACGGCTAGCATCAGATGCTGGTAAAAACCCCCATTGTTGCTGGATCGATCGCGCATGCCTCTGCGCCGCGAAAACGCGTCCATGGCAAGGGTGATCTTGATGACCGTCCGGGACTTCATCGAGGGTGACCGGGCGGCTCAGTCGCTTTACTAGCAATCGAGGTGAAGTGCACAGGTTCGTTGAATTCAGACTAATTAACTGAGCCGCTTGCTCATCATGCGTAAGATGTAAGAAATCCCAGACACGACACACTACATTCGCCTGATAATTATATGAAAAAAAAACAGAAAAGAGGAAAAAGAAGAAAAGAACAACAACGCTGTGTTATGTTGCCCAGCACCTGGGATGCCACAACCGTACCGTCAAAAGTCCCAACCCAAACGCCAAGGGGGGGGGATCATTTATTCGTCAAATCCCGTTCCTAGCTATTTCCTGCTGAAATGAGGCGCCAAGCTGCTCTTCGCGGCGGCGGTCGCCGCGAGCCGAGAGATGCTGGAGTTGCTCGTGATGTCGAAGACGGTCACCTCGGCGCCGAGCTCCTTCACGAGCCAGGACCGGAGCTCGACCGCGGTGAGCGAGTCGATGCCGTACGCGTGCAGCGGCCTCGAGACCTCGAGGTTCGGGACCTCGATGCTGAGCATCCGCGCGATCTTGAGGAGGAGCGCGTCCAGGACGACGCCCTCCGCCTCCTCCCGGGAGGCGGCGCCCTGCAGAAGCGCCTTGTGGTCGAGCGCCTTGCCCGTCGTCTCGTCGGCCTCGCCCTCTTCTTCGTCATCGTCGTCGCCTCCCGTGTGCCGGAGGTGGCTGAAGAGGGGATCCTCGCCCCACGACTGCGTCCGGCGGCCCGCGACGGCAGTCTCTCGAGGCAGCCAGAGGCGCGGGATGACCTGAGCCCTCGAGACGTCCGTTGGCTCCCCCGTGCGGGGGCGGCAGTGGTAGTCCAAGACGGCGTGGAGCTCCTCCTCCGATATGTGAGTCCACCCGGTCGAGCGGAGGTGGTCCCGGAGCTCCGGCTTCTCGGCCACGTAGCCCACTCCCTCAACGATGGGGAGGTCGACCGAGACGGCGTTTATGCCCCGCGCGGCCATCTCGCGCGCCAGGGCGTCCTGGAACGAACCGCCCGCGGCGTAGTTCGCCTGTCCGGGGCTGCCGATGACGCTCACGAACGAAGACAGGAACACGAAAAAGTCCGTCTTGTCGCCGAGGACGTTGCGCAGGTTCCGCGAGCCGTCGACCTTGGGGAGCGTAGCCGCCTTCCAGTCGTCGAGCGACATGTTCTGGACAAGGTTATCCTAGCAAACAAAAGTTGTGAGTCCACGAAATCATTGAGAGGATGCGGGAAGGTTTACGGACCTGCAGGACCATGGATCCCTGAATGCAGCCCTTGACGGGCGGCAGGCTTGTCAAGACCTCCTTCATGGTGTCGATCAGAGCCTTCTCGTCTGCCACGTCGCACGTCGGCGTGACCACGTTGTCGCATACGGATTCGAGCTCGTTGACGAGTTCGATCGCGGGCTTCTCGACGGCGCCGCGTCTCGAAAGGAGGACGAGGTTCCTGGCGCCCCGAGACGCCATCCAGCGCGCGACCGACCTTCCAAGACCGCCGAGCCCGCCCGCGACGACGTACGATGCCTCGGGGTCGAAGAGGCTCGCCGGCTCGCGGCCGGACAAGACCGGTATCACGTCCCGGTCGCGGGGCTCCAGGACCACCTTTGAGTTCCGTCCTTCCGACTGCAGCCGACGGAACGCGTCCCGGACCTGGGAGAAGGAGTAGACGGCGGCGGGCGCCGGCCGGCTCATGCCGCCCCAGTTGGCGGAGACGAGGTCGACCATGCGCTGGAACATGGCCTCCGTGCGGGCAAGATCGTGGGACGCGCAGGCGGCCAGGTCGAAGGACTCCAGGCGGATGTTGCGGCCGCGGGGGAGGCGCGCGCCCGCCGGGACGGGGGTTTCCAGGCCGATGGCGACGATCCGTCCGAAGGGCGCGACGCAGCCGGCCGCGTCGTTGATCAGCCCGGGCGCCTCGGCCGTGTTGACGAAGAGGTTGACCCCGCGGCCCTTGGTAGCGTCGCGAAGCGACGATCCGAGCGAGCCGCCGAAGATGCGGTCCGGCGGGATGCCGCAGAGGGCGGCGAGCGCATCGCGCTCCGCGCGGCTGTCAACGGTCGCGTAGACCTCGGCGTCTTGCAGCTTGGCAACCTGGATCAGGGCCTGTCCGAGTGCAGACGCGCCATCCTGGACCAGGACGGCGTCGCCCCGTCGAAGGGATCCGAACTCGCAGAGGACCGCGTAGGCGGTGGTGTAGTCCGCCGGGAGAGCCGCGCCGCGAGCCCAGCTCACGCCGTCGGGCAGTTTGGCGAGGAGCCCGTCCGTGGTCCGCACACGGGTCTTGATGGCGCCGGTGACGGACAGGCCAAAGACCCGATCGCCGGCTCGGAACCTGGACGAGGACCCGGCCCTGGTGACGATGCCGGAAGCTTCACACCCCAGAGGCGATTCGTCTGTTCTCCCGAGCGCGGAGGACAGGTCCCTGGCCGTGAGCCCGCAGGCCATGGTCTGGAATTCGACGTCGTGACGGCCCAACGGCGCGTCGAACCCGACGTCGTCCTCGAACCTGAGCGAGTCGAGACGTCCGATGTCTCCCACCCGCAGAGCAAGGGGACGCCGGGAGGTGTCGTCGCCCAGGGGCTTGCTCGCCACGCTCGGCGGGCCCGTCTGGGCCTGGAGGTGCTCCGTCAGATACCCTGCCTGGACGAGCCTCGGCACGTTGACGACGTCGTCAACGATCCTGAACGAATTTTCCGCGTCGCGTCGTGCGTTCTGGAGTATCTGGACGCACTTGTCCGCGACGGCATCGTCGCTCGCCGTCGCCTCGAAGGACGCGACGAGGAACCTGACGTCGGGCCTCTCTGCGCGGACGACTCTGGCGAGACCCGTGACAAGCTCCGCATCCGGTTCCGGCACCGCGCCCGCGCCCCCGCGGGTGACCCAGAGGATCACCTTGCTCTGGACGAGGACTCGCTTGAGGCCGTCGAAGCCGTCCTCCGTCATGTCGGCCAGGCAGGGCTTGTCGAACTCGGACAGGACGACGCACGCCGAACCGGCCAGGCTTTTGGAGGCGACGGCCTCGGCCGTGGTGACGTCGCAGGACCCATGCACGCTGATGCGTTGCGAGATGCGTTTGGCCACCCCGAGCTGCGCGGGCGTGCCGCTCGTCAGGACGTAGCTCTGCGTCGGCGGCGCGAGCGCCTCGTCCGGCCGGGGAACGGTCGACACCAGGACCGAGCTCATCTGGTTCGGCGACGAGGGGAAGTCGTGGAAGACGGCGTCGAGGCCGCCGAAGCCCGCCCCGGTCAGGTGGTGGCCCCACGAGACGGTCGACATCAGCGGGCCCCAGACGCGGTCCTTGTCCTCCGACAGCCACCACCCGGGGAGCACGCCGAAGCAGAAGCCCCCGAGCAGGACCTCGGTGTTTGTGATCTCGAAGAGGAGGAGCGCGCCGCCGGGCTTCAGCAGCCTCCTGGCGTTGGCGAGCGTCTCGTCCACCCTCCTGGTGGCGTGCAGGACGTTGGCCGCGACGACGACGTCGTACCGGCCGGCCTCGAACCCCTGCGCCAGCGGGTCGTCCTCGACGTCGAGGACGCGGAAGGCCATGTGCGCCAGCTCGTCCCTGAAGGTCTCCCTGGCCTGCTCGAAGAAGGAGGGCGAGATGTCGGTGAAGTCGTAGCGCCCGTAGCGGCGGCGGCCGCCCCGCGTCAGCGTCGCCATGGCCGGGCGGGTGGCGCCGCCGGTGCCGGCGCCGATCTCGAGGACCTCCATCGCCGGGTTCTTGTGGGCGAGGGCGTCCAGGTAGCCGCAGAGCTGGGCGTAGCAGCGCCGCGACCCGAGGCCGTCCCTGTACACGTCCTCGGCCAGCTTGTCCTTGAAGATGACGTCGAGCGGGTCGCGCTTCCCGCCGAGGACGTTGCCCAGGGCGTTGCCGACGGCCATGACGAGCCTCCCTTCCGGGGCGCCCGAGGCCGCGACTCTGGCCTCGAGGTCGGCGATGGCCTCGCCGGCTCCCTCGTTCGAGGCCTGGCGCACGACGTGCTGGAACCACGCGGCGTACCGCTGGTGGTACCAGGTCATGCCGGCCATCGCCTCCTTGGGCGTGTCGAGGACGTGGCGGCGGATGTACGCGAGACACAGCGCCTCGCAGTCCTTCATCCACCGGGAGGGGTCGTCTTCCGCCGCCAGCGGTAGCTCGAACAGCCCGGAAGCCTGTTCTCTGCTGAGGAAGCCGGGGTCTGGCTTCCATGCGATGTTATAAGCGGGGTGCGTCGAGGCGTCCCTGGCGTCCTTGGTCGCCTCGTGCGGAATGGACTTGAAGAGCAGACCCGACATGTGAACCATCGTATGGCCTTGCCCGGGATGCGTGGCCGTGACTTCGGCCGTGACCTCGTCCCGGCCGCGGAGCCTGGACACCGCCGATACGTCGTAGGAGTCGTGGGGGAGCTCGGGACGCGCCGAGACCCAACCGTCAGCCAGATACGTCGGCACCCTCGTCGCGTTGGAATACTCGGCACTGGAGGCCAGCGGGACGAGGCTCGCATGGACGACGGCATCGAGAGTGGCCGGGTGTACCAGATGGGGCTGGACGTATTGGTGCGGCATCGCCTTCCTGATCCTTTCGCCGGGCGAATCGACCGTGGCCACCAGGTTGAGATCCTGCCCGAGGCGTACGTTGTTCAAGGTCCGGAAGGCCGGGCCGAAGTGCAACCCCGAGCGTGAAAGGTCGAGGTACAGCTCGTCGACGGATACCTCGGTCGTGCATCCGCGGCCGTCACTCATCCGACGACCCTGGATGCTTGGGAGGGCAAGATCATCGTCGGGTTCGTACTCCGTTTGCACGAACCCGTGGCAGTGTTCCCTCCACTCGCCGTTCTGCAGCGTCCAAAGCTGGAACTCTTTCCAGGCGGAGGGAGCCGAGGCGGGGACGCTCGACTCCCGGTGCCGGCGAAGGTAGAACTGCGATTCCACCCCGTCCGCGTCGTCGGGCACGCGCAGGGCAAGCTTGAAGGAGACGTCCCGGAATCTGAACCCCCCGAGGGCCTTCGTCCCGTCGGCGACCTGCCGGCTCGCCTCGATGGCCATGACGAGCATGCCGGCGGCGGGGTACAGCACATCCCCCGAGACCTTGTGGTCCTCGATCCACGGGCTCTCCGTCAGGCGGAGGTAGTTGCGCCACGCCGCGTTGCTCTCGTTGAAGCCCGGCATGGGGGCCCCGAGGAGCTCGTGCCGGCCGGCGTGCCTCTTTCGGTGGCGGTCGCTCAAGGTGCTCTCGACCCAGTACTCCTTCGAGTGGTCGAACGGGTACGACGGGAGGTTCGTCAGCATGAGAGGCCTGGGCCCGTGTGGCTCGTCCGCCTCGTTGACTTGGGCGAGGCGGACGCTGTATCCCTGACACCAGAGGGAGCCGGCAGTCTCGAGCGTGGTCTCCACGGCCGACTTGTGGCGCCGCAGAACAGAGTGGTAGTCGACTCTGGAGGAGGCGCCCCGGACTTGCTTGGCCGTGCTGGACAGCGGCCCCTTGAGGGCACTATGGGGCCCGATCTCGAGGAAGTCCGTGATGGGGTCCGTCGCGGCCTCGTGGCCGTTGACCTCGTTGACCCCGTCGACGTGGCCGTTGACCCTGGGTTGCGACGACCCCTTCAGCATCTCGGTGACGGACTCTGTGAACCTCACAGGCGACACCAAGTTCCTGACCCAGTAGTCCGGTTGTCGAAGCTGCGAGAGGGCTACCGGGGCGCCGACCGTCGACGAGTAGAACCGGGGCTCGAACGGGCCCTTCGGCACGCCCTGCTCCAGCTCGCCCATCGCCCGGAGGTACTCGTCGGCCATGGGCTCCATGTACCGCGAGTGGTACGCGACCTCGACGTTGAGCTTCCGGGCAAAGACGCCGTCGCCGCCGAGCATCTCGACGAGGTGGTCGATCATGCGGGCGTCGCCGCTGACGGTGTGGCTGTCGGGGCTGTTCATGCACGCGATCTCGAGGGTCCCCCCCCCGCCGCTGCCGCCGCCGCCGCCGCCGCCCAGCTGGTGGTTCACGCGGGCGATGGCGGCCTCCGTGCCGGCCTTGTCCAGGCCGACGGCGGCCATGCCGGTCCTGGGTCGCGATTCGGAGCGGGCGAGCTCGGCGCCGAGCCTCCCGCGGTGGTAGGCGACTCTCCACGCCGCCTCTCTGGAGATGGCCCCGGCTGCGTAGGCCGCGGCGACCTCGCCCGACGAGTGGCCGGTGATTGCATGGGGATGGATGCCCCATGTGGTGAGGAGGTCCACCAGGGCGACCTGCAAAGCCGTGCATATGGGTTGGCAGAACTCCGGGTCGTCTATCCGAGACGAGCTTTTCGGCTTGGACAGTTCGACTTGAAGAGAACGAGTATGTCAGTCATGCTCCCGGGCCCGTGGTTATTCAGCAGCAGCGGCGGCAGCAGAGCAGCAACTTACACGTCAAGGACCATCTGCAGCCTATATCGTTCAGGTATCTGTCGGCCGCAAAGAGGCTCTCCTGGAACGCGCGGTAGGCCAGCAGGTCCATCCCCATGGCCGCCCACTGCGCTCCTTGCCCCGTGAAGACGAAAGCCAGACGAGGGCTCGCCTTCGTCCTCGTCGGCGCGAGGCCGCCCTCGAGGGCCTTCTGGAGCTGGCCGGGCGAGCCGGCGATGCTCACCGACCGCCAGGCGTGGTGCGTCCGCCTCGACGCCAGCGTGTAGCCGAGGTCTCTCAGGAAGCGTAGCCGGGCCGCCTCGCCCAAGCCCTCGGCCACCTTGGCCGAGACGTACCCCTCGTACAGTTTCCCGAGACGCGAGGCGGCGCCGGGGTCGTTGGCCGAAAGCACGAAGAGCCTCGGGAGATCTTCGCACCCGTATCCACTCATCTCTACACCGCTATCTGAGCGGCGGGGGCGGTTGACGGCGTCTGTTTGGCCGGGCGGCCGCGTGTCGCCACTCCCCGTTAGTCTCGAAATCCCGACACAACGGTTAAGCCCTTGGAAAGAAGACTCACGATCGCCGACGGGCAACCCGGTGATCAGGTGGCGGGGGATGCGCGGGCTGGCCTCTGTCCGGTGGTTGCCGTTGAGCCGGTGGCTCTCGAGGAAATGAAGCGCGTCATCCATCACGACATGGGCGTTGCTGCCGCCGACGCCGAACGAGTTGATGGACATGCGCCGCAGCCCGCGCTGGGGCCAGACGGTCGGCTCCGTCGGGAACTTGAGGCGCCACGAGTCCTGGATCTTGGGGTTCTTCTTCTCGAACCAGATGTTGCCGGGGATGACGCCGCTCTCGAGCGTCAGGACGCCCTTGATGACGGCGGCGACGCCCGCCGCGCCCTCGAGGTGGCCGACGTTGCTCTTGAGGGCGCCGACGAACAGGGGCTCGTCCGGGGACCGATGGGGCGCGAAGACGTCGGCCAGCGCGCTCGCCTCGATGGGGTCGCCCACGGGGGTCCCCGTCCCGTGGGCCTCGGCGAAGCGCGTAAGCGAGGGGTCCAGGTTGGCCCGGTCGTAGACGTGTCTGATCAGCGCGACCTGGCCGGCCTTTGTCGGCTGGGTGATGCCGGGGGACCGGCCGTCCTGGTTCGTCGACGAGTTCCGGATGACGGCCCGGATGACGTCCCCGTCGCGGACCGCGTCCGACACCCGCTTGAGCACGACGGTCCCGAACCCCTCGCCGCGGGCGTACCCGTTGGCGCGGTGGTCGAAGCTGTACGACTTGCCGTCGGGGCCGAGGACTCCGGCGGCGTCAAGCTTTAGTGTCATCTCCGGGGTCAGGATAAGGTTGCATCCGCCCACGACGGCCTACATAGCCAGCGGACACGGCGATGGGATCAGCCCAGGTTCTCCGACTTTGTGTGGTTCTGGTATACTTTACAACCCCTCCCCTACCCTCCCCTCCCTCCATTCCCCCCTTGCAACCAGACGATCATTTTCTTTCAGGGGGGGGGGGATTTCTTACCATGGATATTTCGCGGAGCTTCAAGCTCATGCACGCTTCGTGCACTGCAACCAAGCTACTTGAGCAGGCTGTGTCGACTGTCACGCTGGGGCCCCGGAAGTCAAAGAACCACGAGACCCGGTTGCTCAGCATGCTTGCTACCGTGCCCAACGCCGAGTACTTATTTGGAATGTCCAGGTCCTTTGCTATGTGGTCGTTGTAATCGGCGGTGAAGCAGCCGACGTACACGCCGGTCCGCGACCCGGCCACTGTGTCGAGGGGGATTCCAGCTAGCCAGCAAAGTCAAAGTTAGCAGCAGCTCTCTAGTCACATTCTTGTGCTTCTTCTTCTTCTGCTTCTCCTTCTTCTTCTTCTTCTTCTTGTTTCTCTCTCTTGTTTCCTTCCGCCTCCGTGCATGTGGACGAAGGGTGCCCGGGGAATCCTGACCATTTTCGAGCGCCTTGTACACGCTTTCCAGCATTCCTCGCTGCTGCGGATCGATGCTCCGTGCTTCCGTCGGGGTGATGGAGAAGAAGGGCGCATCGAACGCCGAGATGCTGCCCCTGAGGAAATGTCCATGGCGGACCCGCGTCTGTTTTTTCCTGGTCAGTCTCCGACCCGGACTCGGATTCTTCTCCAGACGACACAGCTCGAGCGAGGCGTGTAGGGGAAGGGGGAGGGTGGAGGGGATTGAACGCACCGCGCCGCTCCTGTCGGCATCCGGGTGCCAGAAAGAGTCCGCGTTGTATCTCTCCCGCGGCACTTCCGTCCGGGCTGACCTTCCGGCAAGCAGAGACTCGAAGAAGCGCTCAGGGGTGTCACCATCGCCGGGCAGTCTAGCGCTCACGCCGACAATGGCAATTGGTTCTTCCATGGCCTTTTCGTGTGAGCCTAATGGGCAGGGCGTTTCGTCGGCGGCGATCTGCTCTCTCGTCCGTGCGGTATACTACGGCGAGTTATCCGTACACAAACGCGCAGACACACACGCAGACACACGCAGACACACACTCACTCACACACACACACGCATTTACGTAGTGGCTTGGGATGAAGTGTCGGGGGTGTCACGGTTAAGACATGAAGCGAGATTAGTTGGGACGAGACCGGACGCCTAGATCAGGGCTCCAGCGAGCCGTTGCATTAATGAGATGAAATCCACCTCCTTCCTCCCCCCCTCAGTCACCTTCATCTCTCGCTGTGTGGACATACGGATACATGGACGAAACAAAGGAATCATGGTCTTCGGTGTCGAAGCTTGATACGCTCAGCAGCCCCCCCCCCCCCCCCCCCCCCCCCCGCCCCCCTTCCCCGCCCCGGCCTCGAAACAAAGTGGTGTGAAGGGGAAAACGAATCATTCAAACAGTGTTGCATCACCAGACCCGGCGTGGGGCGCGGTACCGAGGCTATCACGGGAAGCCACCGAGGCGGGATGCGTCCTAAATAGAACGTCATGCATCAGTGTGTGTATCTGCAAGGATCCTTCTGGTCCTGAGCCGCAGCAACAGCCAACCATGGTCTCGACCACGGGTTATGCCGGTGGTCCAATGCTCGCAGGTTGGCGCGTGCAGCGCGGCACTTGCTCATGGAGCAAGCAGGATACTTGCTTACTCCGCGTCCAACAACAACAACAACAACATCTTTTGATAACACTGATAACATGTTGGAAGAGCGGGCGGGTTGGTTGGGTCTATCGAAGTCTGCGCTGCCAATGCGCATTTGAACCATCACGAGCCCTGGATACAGGGACGTGGACGGTCGTCACAAATCACATACAAAGCACCCTCCTGCAAATACATTGGCCGCGGCCGGTGGGGGGGGGGGCAAACATGGTCTATCCCGTCCTAGCTTAGACTGCAAACTGCATTACCGTCCCTGGCAGTGATGTGCCTGGCCTAGCCCAGCCCGCCCACCTATAGCCGGCAATTTGTTTGCAAGTCCCTCGGACTGGGCAATGAGCATCCCATCTGCCGTCCAGTTCAGTTGCTGAGGAGGTGGGGGGGAGATCGCCGTTGGTTCCTCCGATTCAGTCGGTTTGGTAGGATTCGTCGTCTTGGACCCCGACGTATGGAGCACAAATACATTTACGCACTAACACTAAACTACTACCGTAACTAGAGGCCTGTACGAAGCTACCCATCTGCTCGGATATATCGATAGTTCGGGCATATCGCGAGTGAGTGCTACCGTACATGGAATTCCGTCTCCTTTCTTTACCAGCCGTGTCTCCCGCGGCCTGTTGCAATGGCTGGACGGCCAGCAGGTCCCGGAGATCCGGCGACCGCAGCGAGGAACAACCAGGCATGTTTGCCCAGTCACGGTCCCGCCCCATCCGTATCCCATCGCCATGGGACCCTTGACTCAATGGCCCTAGCAGGCGAAAAAACGACCCAACACTACAATGTACTCATGACATCCCGGCCTTGCTGACCCTTGACACTCCCGGCTGCATGGGGGCCGTGCTTGTTTGGTCCGGCTTAGTACTGGACGCCTCGCCATGAGTAGTGGGCCGGATGTCAGGTTTTGGGCGCCATCGACAAGGTGCCAAACTGCACTGTCAGGCGGCATATCAAGAGAGGAATTAATGGGGGGGGGCATAAGGGCTTGATACGCAGGCACAAGGCTTATAGAGGCATAACAAACATCATCATCACAACCAACCAACGCTATCACTATCACGATCCCTACTGTTGGACAGCCTCCCAGACGGCCAAGTTCAGCTGTCATATTTCTCTCTCACCTGCGGCGTATGATATCAAGGCCCTGTCTCGAGGCTCGTCCCTGGGCACTCTGTCATTACGTGCGGCGTATCGGTGTGTGCTCGCGTATCAGTATTCCTGAATAAACCGCCAAGGGCCCCTAATAAAGCGCCGCACAGAGACCCGCACGCCGTTTTCACGCCTTACCGACACGAAGTTCATCCAAAACATCAGCGTGCAAGGTTCTTGTCTCTTCCCCTCAGCAGTCAAGGCATAGAAAAAGGGAGAAGCGAGCAGGGGTCCGGTGAGATGCCAGTGTCCGAGCCACCAAGCTGGCATGGTACTAAATCAGAAGAAGGAGAGCAGAAGGGGGGGGAGGGGGGAGAAAAATAAAGAAAAGAAAAGAAAAAAAACCTGCTGCCCTAGCCCATTTTCTTTTCCCACCCCCATATTACCGAGGAGAAGACGAAGACGAAGACGAAGAAGAAGAAGAAGAAGAGGGAAAAAGGAAAAAGGAACGAGCAAAAACCCGAGACCAAACTGCTTGTCGATCCGAGTTCATGGGACGTCCTTGTCCGTCCCGAAACCTTCTTTTCCGCTGTTGACCTGTCTATTACTTCCTCTTTACATACATCTTCCCCTTTGCTCTCAGACGGGAGAAACGGGGTCTCGTCGTGTCGTACAGCACTCATAACTCACTTGGTTTTTTTGGGGGTTTTTTTATTCTTTTTTTCCCCCCTCCCGCTGCCCAATCTTGAACCCCCCTCCCCCCCCCCTTTTTTTCTTCCTTGATCTCTGTTTCGCTGTAAGCAGGGCGCGCGCGCGCAACCGACCGCACCACACGCGCCGAGCCCACGGCGCTTTCTCCTCCCCGCCCACCTTGCTCTGCTGGCCGTGGCCTTGCTTTAGGGGTCAGACTTGCACGTTGATGGACAATCACAGCCATCAGCGGCTTCGGAAAACCGGCCACGGCGGCTCTGTGCCTGGCTCGCCAGTGGCACGAAAGCGCCCTTCAACGGCCGCCAACAGCGTCTCGGCCGCCTCCGCATCGACCCGGCTCACCGCTAGTTCTTCTTCCGACCATCCCCGCAAGTCTTCAGCGGATAGCCGCAGGCCGCACACGCCGCCCTCGACGAGGCCCTCAATGCAGTCCGGGAAACAGGATGTACGATTCACCACCCCACCACCCCC